>CM051699.1:3897151-4084651 GCA_028022725.1 Lycodopsis pacificus | reverse complement strand
TTAGGCGCGTTTCCATCAACTGTTTTTTTTAGCAAATAACTTGGCTGCAGCATAGTTTCGTCGCAAGTTGCCGCTTTAGTATTTGCATTACTCTTCTTCTAATAATAAAAAATTATGGGAATATCCAGGAACACAACATGATCTTATCCCTACTTGGCATATTTTGCCACCTCAGCAGAAACAAGGCTGCCCCTGGCTCAATTATAGTGACACTCAGGGCAGCCTTTTGTGTAGTATCTTGCTGCTGATGGTTCATACGTGGTCAATGTTGTGAAATGGCTGTGATTAACGTTATAACATGTGGTTAATATAGTTAGGGTTAGGAACATCATGGTTTGGCCTAAAATAGGTACGCTTGTAATGTAAGGTCATGTGACTCAGTCCTAGAGCACCACGTGACAGAATGTCACAGAACATGGTAGAATGGAACAGAATGTCAACTGACATAATTTCCTTTGGTTTCACAAGAGGCATGAACACTGGTCCCCAGATTAGAAGTACTGTTTTGACTCATTCACCAATTCCCCGTCCCACTCTCAGAGGACTTCTCGCAATCAAAACTACATTCATTGCTCTGCGTGTCTAATAATGACGCAGATGGTTTTTATATGGTAGGTAGTTGAAAGCGTGGTTCGTCTCATACAGACGCTAAAGGGGGCCTTGTGCGCCTATATCATGATGCTGCAGGATACTGCCCAAGCATCCGTATTTGACGCCCTGGGAGTGAGACCAGGCCATGGAAGACGTTGAGGGCAGAAACAGCTGATCAGTCATGTTCCCCAGTCATGTGTGTGCTAAATGTTTGCTATGTCACAACTTTTTTGTTAACGGTTTCCGTAACCCATTCAGGGCATAAACTACTTTTAAAAAACAAAAATAAAACACCTCCAATTAGCGCAAAAACGTTTTGCGCGATTGGGGAAAGTTTATCGATTTTTCTGTTTAGATACAGCAGGCAATACTTAAAAAAAAGTACGTGAATGGAAACACAGGTACTGTAGAATGGAAACGCAGCAGCAAAAGGTGAAAGGTGGAGGAGGAAAAGACAATGTGAACCTACTGGACTCCTTTTCCTCTGGTTCCTCTTCTTGAAGGCCAGGGTCCTCAAATGCATCATCGTCCCCACAACCTACACATAACACAAACACACACACACACACACGGACATAAACAGACGCAGTGATAAACTTTTTTTGTCATTACTGAGACAACGATATGCCGTTGCATCTAGCTAGAAGTGCTAAAACTGTGGCGCAAGGTGACAGATGAGGGGAAGAAGCTGCAACTAGAAAAAGCATTTCCTGCTGAAAATGCGTTGGAATGCTGAAAACTGAAATTAATCGCAAAAACATTGCTGAAAATAGATATCCAATTCAAAAACAAATTGCAAAAAGCTTAATAATTCAAAAAGTTTAAAGATTACAAATATGAAAAGTCATATCACCCCTCTCCTGAAAGAGCTGAACATTTTGATATTTGAACAGTTTCTGTGGCTTAAAGAAATTCAGCAGTGATGATATTTGTAGTAGTATAAGTGGTAGTAGAAGTATTATTAGTAGAAGTATTAGTAGCGTTAGAATAAGTTCTAGGAGTAGTGATATTTGTAGTAGTAGTAGAAGTTGTAGTAGAAGTATTATTAGTAGTAGAAATATTAGTAATTAGAAGTAGTAGAAGACGTAGTATCAGTAGTCATAGTAATAGCTGTAGTATTGGTTGTAGTATTTAATATCACAGTAGTAGTAGTAGTAGTAGTAGTAGTAGTAGTAATAGTAATGGCAGTAGAAGATGTAGCAGTAGCAGTCGTACTAATAGCTGTAGTAGTATTACTACTTTTAGTAGCATGAATAGCAGTAGTAGTAGTAGCAATTGTCGTATAAGTAATAGTAGTAGTGGTAGTAATAGCAGTAGTGGTAGTAATAATATTGATGGTAGCAGTAATAGCAGTAGCAGTAGTAGTAATAGTAGCAACAGCAAAAGTTATAGTAGAAGTAGTAGCAGTAGTAGTAATACTATATTAGCAGCAGCAGTAGTAGTTAGAGCATTCATTTTTTGAACAAAAAAAAGCCTAATTTTGAGCTTGTTTAAATACAGTTAATCCATGGGGCTTTTATTTTGAAAGGGTGGGGCTGGGTGGGGGAGGGAGGGGGAGCGGAGACATAATCATAATGTTTGACACATATTAACAGAGGTTATTAAATGACAGGCTTCATCACAAGCAGTTCAGTTAGAATTCACTCTCTGGGGCTTTTATTTTGAAATGGGGTGTGGGGTGTGGGGGAGAAGGGGAGAGGAGACAGAATCATAATGTTAGATAAACACAAACCGGTTATTAAATGACAGGCTCATCACAAGCATTTCAGTTAGGATTCATTCTGTGGGGCTTTTATTTTAAAATGGCATGTGTGTGTGTGTGGAGGAGGGGGGAAAGACCTCTAAAGAGTCCTAAGACCTGAATGACTGTATGAGAGAGAGACACAGAGAGATAGAGGGAGAGGAGTGTATGTGCGCGTGTGTCTGTGAGTCTGTGTGTTTATAAACATCACTGATTACTGGCTCAATCGTGAACACCTGTGTGCCTGAAGCCATTTCATGGAGATAACACAGGGAGACACCTCTCAAACAAATCATCAAAACTCCCATAACCGTAGCTCCTATTGCTCTGATATTAATAATTGAGAGGAAGGCTGAGTCGAAGAACAGATCCTGTAAAAATTGTGTCTGTAGTGTAAGAAATGTGGCTTAACTGGCGATCTAGAAATGGGGTACTGTGTTCTGTTCTGCGGTTTGTGTTTATCTAACATTATGATTCTGTCTCCTCTCCCCCACACCCCACACCCCATTTCAAAATAAAAGCCCCAGAGAGTGAATTCTAACTGAACAGCTTGTGATGAAGCCTGTCATTTAATAACCTCTGTTTATGTGTGTCAAACATTATGATTATGTCTCCTCTCCCCCTCCCTCCCCCACACAGTCCCACCCTTTCAAAATAAAAGCCTCATGGATTAACTGTATTTAAACATTAAACTCAAAATTAGGCTTTTTTGTTGAAAAAATGAATGCTTACTAATACTGCGACAACTACTACTGCTGCTAATATTTCAAGTATTACTACTACTACTGCTGCTCCTACTTCTACTACAACTTTTGCTGTTGCTACTATTACTAGTGCTATTACTGCTACCATCAAAATTATTACTACCACTACTGCTATTACTACCACTACTACTATTACTTATACTACTACTGCTATTCATGCTACTACCAGTACTAATACTACTACAGCTATTAGTACGACTGCTACTAGTACTACTACTACTTCAAATACTGCCATTACTTTTACTACTACTACTACTACTACTACTACTACTACTACTATATTAAATACTACGACCACTACTACAGCTATTATTACTACTACTACTACTGATACTAGGCTACTACTTCTTCTGACTACTACTACTACTATATTAAATACTACGACCACTACTACAGCTATTATTACTACTACTACTACTGATACTCGGCTACTACTTCTTCTGAATACTAATACTTCTTCTAACTACTAATACTTCTACTACTAATGATACTTCTACTACAATTACGACTTCTACTACTACTATTACAAATATCACTACTGCTACTACTTATTCTAATGCTACTAATACTTCTACTACTAATAATACTTCTACTTCAACTACAACTTCTACTACTATTACTACAAATATCACTACTTCTGAAATTTGTTTAAGCTACAGAAATTGTTCAAATGTTCAAAGTGTTCAGCTCTTTCAGGAGAGGGGTGCTTTGACTTTTCATATTTGTAATCTTTAAACTTTTTGAATTAAGCTTTTTGCAATTTTCTTTTGAATGGGATCTCTATGGAGAAAATCTTCAAATCCTGTTATACTTCAACTTTCAAAGCCTTCTTCTTCCTCATACTTTCAGCTACAGACACCATAGTTTGACATTTGAACTAGAAGGTTTTTCAGCAGTGCAGTTTAAATGCTTTCGGGCTTCAACATTTTTCAGACAGATAGTCTCCCATTTCTTAATTTTCAGCAATTTTTTCACAATTAATTTCAGCTTTCAGCATTCCAACGCATTTTCAGCAGGAAATGCATTTTCTAGTTCAATTTATCGTTCTTTGACCGAACATTAGCCAGGAGTAGGCTGGGTAGTGGAATACCCTTAGGTCCAAACTGGGTTAGCTTAGCTCTTATCGGGGCTCTCTTCCCTCTCTTGCTGTGGCTGTCACGCTGCTTTGGTTAGCGTTTGGTGCAGTTGGGTTGGCTGGGTAGATGCTGTGGGAATCTCAAGGACACGTAATCCAATCCCTGCACTTCCTTTTCCTGGTGTCAATAGGTGTACTTCTGTCATGGGCAATATATGCTTCAGATATGGTAGATAAAGGTGAAAAGATAAATTAATACAAAACTGTCAAGAACCTTTTGGGAGCAACTACCACTGCATGCTCCATCACCATAGTAATAAAAAAGGGATGTAAGAATATCTAACCAATCGCAGAAAAAGCCTCCTGTCGTGAATCCACTCTTCCTTCTGTCTCTTTCTCTTTTCTCTCAATCCTCCTCAACTGTCGTTGGTGTCTCTGACGTTCTTTCAAAGCTGTTTTCACACTGGTCACCCATGCCAGGTACGCCAACTGAGGGGGAAAACAAAACAAAATCAACAATACAATAAACATAAGAAGTTTTTACACAGCTTGTTATCATAGCAGTGTTAAATGTTTCAAACATTTTAAGATAAGATAAGATAAAATAAGATAATCCTTTATTAGTCCCTCAGTGGGGAAATTACAGGATTACAGCAGCATCGCTCACAAGTAATAAATGAAGATAAAAAATCAAGTAGTATAAATAGACTAAACAGTAAACAGTAGTAAAAAATATGACAGTAAAATGTTTAATACAACAACTGCAACTATATGCAGTATATAATATTATTTAAAAACCAGATATTGTGGACATGTGACTCCACTGGACACAGATTTACACAACTGTCTGCTGCAGCATTAGACCTGGTGATGGACTGTCTATGGTCATGTTGTAGCCCTACAGGTGTGTTTGTCCACAAACTGTGATGAAGGTAAGGATATTGTAACCCTTGTTCTAAGCACCGGCGGAGCCCTCTACTGGACTCTATGGGTAATACTTCAATTACAAATATAAGCCAGCCAATCAGATCATGCAAACCCCAATACTTGCCGACCCCACAGTATAAAGGGCAACACACACCCCACTCTTTTCACAAGTCCTGTGTCTTTCCAGTGTGCACAGAGCCTGAAATGGAGCCTAACATGTCCAAGAGATGCCGCCGGACATTTGTAGTTGACACTCACCAAACAAGGTTTGCTCCCCTTCCAGTTGATCGTGATCCCCAGCTTGGTTAGCTGTAAGATCAACTAGGCTGTGTGAAACATAGCCAATTCTTTGGACTGAGCTATGACCACAAGTTCTTCGAGATAAATGAAGACCCTTATGCCTCAGTCATGCAGCAGTTGATATACCATGTCCACACATCTCATAATGGCGCTGAGGGACAGGGCATAGCCGAATGGCAGTCTGTGGGCCAGAGACTTTACCCTGGAAGGTGAAATGCAAGAACATCCTGTGTTTTTAAGCCACCTCGACCTGAAAGTATGCAACTTGAAGTCAACAGCAGTGAACAAGCTGTGATATCCTGTCTCAGACCTCAGAGCCGCCAGACCTTCCATAAACGTAAGGCTGGCCCATGGGAGACCGAATTAGAAAAGTCCACGAATGCAACGTTTCCAGCTCAACGGCAAATATATTATTCACAGCTACTATATCAGATGAGGTGTGCTTTCTGACATCATGCCGATGATAGCGTTCATGGATGAACACATCACTATGCCACCAGCTGTGACCACTTACACTAACGTGATCGTCCAGGCCCACTGCCTCCTTCACCAGAGGTGAGGAATGGCTTTGACACTGGGCAGCCAGTAAACGTCATATTTGGTTTGGGCCAAGTTTAATGAGACGCCATAAAGAGCCATGGAGGTGGAGAGGGGAAAGGAATATGCTCTTTGAGAAATGTAAATAGTTTAAATCTAAACTTTTTTCACAGTTTTAAAAGTGTAAAACACATTGACAACATCAACTTTATTAACAGCATCAACAGAAATTAAGGAGGGAGTGGAAAACCGTAGTGCAGGTAGTGGTTGCAAAACATGTTCCACCGCAGTGGTCATCACTAACAGGAAGGGGGCAAGGAGGCTGGTGGCTGCTGAAAACCTCTCTCCTCGTGGTCCATGCTTAGGCATCATAAAGACTGTCTCGGCGAAAAGGCTGGAACTTGCCAGGCACTGACGAGGTTCTTAAAGGGATGACTCCGTCAATGGAGGTAGTCAGTGGGCCAATCATCCTTTCTGCATTATATAATGTGGGGTCTGCATGTATTTGGGTAGGCACGTTATGATTGGCCAGCTACGCTTAAACAAATTTTCAAAGGGCATGATGGTAGAGTATTACTCATAGAGTCCAGTGGAGAACGGAGCCTGTGCAAGTAAGAACTTGGCATCCATGATGACAAACATATCAATATAACACTGACTCCCATAGAAATGGTACTGATATAAAGTACATTTTAGTTGTGTGTCTGACCTCACAGGCAGTCTGTTTTTGAGGCTTCTGTTCTTCAGAGTCCTCTTCATCCTCACTGTCTGATTCAAACAGGTAGTACTCTCCTGAGTGGAGCACTGTGAATGGAAGAAACATATTACAATGTCCTCTAACTCACGATATATATAAAATCGCGTCAAACGCGCCGCCGGTCGTGTTCACACCAAACGCCGCAAAATCGCGTAGCGCCGGAGCGGGGGCGTGGTTTATCGACTGGAAGCTGTTCACCTGGCCGTCATTTCTTTCCGCTATCAACCATGAAAGGAATAAGGACAATTGCTGCTTTATACGTGTTGTGGAAGTCCCTCAAACATCGGAATGCCAAACGCCGTCATGTCTGGTTCATAATATTGTTCAGAGGAGCTCCGTGGATTGTATCGAGCTGTATTCACTGTGTCTAGCAAGCCACAGGTCGCTGTTTACTACAGCTGTAGGAACACAAAATAAACTGATTTGGCTGTGATTCAACAGCAATAAACCGACAAAAAGGGACTCCGAAATAACTACATAATGATGCCGATTTGTAGGCTACTTGTCTTCTCAATGGAGCTCTGATGGATCGGTGCTAGGCTATGCTAACATCGTAGCAGCTCCACCAGCACTCAATAACGTCATGTAGACGTAAATACGGCAGCGTCTATTCATTGTTTGTACCATATGGTTTACACACACACACACACACACACACACACACACACACACACACACACACACACACACGCACACACACACACACACACACACGTATACACATAGTTTGGTCCGGTCTCTGTTGATATGAGGTATCGTAGAGCTCTGGGTGAACACAGACGGCTACAGGATTTATTTCCTGATTCAACAATGGCAGGAAGTCAGTGATGACAGGGGGAGCAACTCAATGCTGATAGGCTATCGCGCCACAGTGTCACGCGATTATTTCGCAGAAGTTGAAAAATTTCAACTCGCGCAAAAACGCATCCAACGCGCCATCGCAAAATCGTGGCAGGCCAGTCTCATCGCGTCTGTGCATAGACTTTGTATGTAATCTCGACGCGCGTCAAAAAATCGATGCGACCGGTGTGAACGCAGCATTTTTTTAAGGTATGTTTTTCACCTATAAGTGACTTGAGTGTTTGCCATACCTGTAGCATGGTCCAGCCACGGCTGGGACCAATTTTTCTTGCTGGAACTCATCTTGTCTGTCTGGGTCTCTGGAACAAAACAAGAAGATTTAGATTGGTAGAGGTACTGCACAGCACAAAGGTGATGATGGTTTTTATTATCTTTAAGTTTTAAAACATAAACGTAACCTGAGGGAGGCGCTAGAGTAAAGGCCATGGGATCATTGAATTAAATGGTTCATCTTTATGGAAATGTGAATGTGCCCATGTGATTTCATGGCATATTGCCGATAAGATTAGCAAGACAAATATAAAAGTGGGATACTAATCAATTTGTTTTCCTTTCAAAAATAAAGTTGCAGCTTGCTTTAACAAAACAAAACATGCCAATATATCAGGTTTGTGAGTCTCTCAGCTTGCTTTGTTGTTTAGTAGTAACAAATTGATTAATGCAGTTTTCCGTAAAATTATTAGCAGTAAAATGCACTCAACTAACAACTTGTGGTAATCTTTGTGAAGAACAATACAGTTTACTTCACATAAAATCCTTATTACGCCGTTTTTTGGTATTTTGACATCCTAACTCACACAGGCTCCATCATATACTGGACTCTATGGATAATACTCTCCTCCAATCATGAGTATGCATTCACCCACTGCAAATTTGCATAAGCATAGCCAAGCAATCAGGACATACCTACCAAAATACATGCGACCCCACAGTATATAAGGCAACACACCCCACTGCCAAACTATCCTTCTTTTCCTCCACTTCAAGGACCTCGTCAGTTCCTGTTATGTACCGGCATTTTTGCTGGGACCGATCTCCACGACACCTACTTCGAATGCCATGACACTGACCACGCAGAGAGCACTTTTCAGCAGCTAACATCCTCCCTGGCCTGCTGAGCGCTGCCCAAGATTCAATGCCAGCAGCAGGTATATCACTTCCGATGCTTCGATGTTGTGCCTTGATGTGATTCTTCATTGCGATGAGAGTAAGCAGGAGATCAAAATTGACGCAGTCAAAGTCCCTGTTGAGGCATCAGCATGGTTGGATGCTAGGAGGCACAAACTGTGCTTGGTTGGCATACCCCCCTCCCTGGTGGGTGGGGAGGCTCCTGCCTGGGTATATATATATACCCAGATGACCGATGGAGAACCGACACATCAACCTCTTTGAGCTACAGGCAGTGTCCTTGGGCAGGGTCCTTGGTCCTCAAACACTTTAGGACCCTAATACAGGGGTGAGAGTAAAGTGGACGCCTTTGCACAATTACCATGGCCAAGTCAGCCATAATCTTAGAGAAATCTCATCCCTTCCCTGTTGGACAGAGTGAGGCAAGAGCAGTCGTTGGTCATTCTAGTAGCCTCAGGTCGCCGGTATGCAGATATGACTCAGCCCTGGAGAGTCTCCCAATTCTGGGCGGCTCTATCTCAGTAGGAAGGTGCATCTGGGCTGTTCTCTCCAGGCTTGGTTCCTGAGAGGAACAAGCTCAGGGGGGCTGGACTGTCTGTACAGGCAGCAAGAGCAGGATCCAGCAATGCTTGTCTCACTTTTGCAGAGATGGTGGAGAGAGAGCTTTCTGATGGCACTGTGTATGCAGCAGCCATTTTTTTGTGTCCCGCGGGTTTTGGCGACAGAACGGTCTTTGGTCACCTTTCTGTGAAGAGTCTCTTAAAGGGGGAGAGGGGAAAGCGCACAGTGATGCGTGCCTCCTCCGCTCAGTGGGGACTGCCATTGGTGCTGGAGACAGGCCTTGGTGAAGGGTCTCTTTGAGCATCTAGAATGTTCTTCTCTGAAGGCATTGTTGCACTGACCTCAGCTAAGAGAGTGTGTGAACTAACTGCTCTGTTGCTGCACCCTAGTTGTTTCTTGTTTACCATAGCATGGCTACCCTCACACCAGGGTTATACAGCTGTTGAACTCAAGGCCACATCAGACACACTGAACAGCTATTTGTGTGCTTTGAAAACGAAAGGTGACCGTGCCTTTGCCAGCAGGGCTCCTCAGCTTTGGAACGAGCTGCCTGTGGAGATAAGGCTCGCAGAATCAGTAATCTCTTAAATCACTTCTTAAAACACATTTTTACAGACTGGCTTTCATATGATGTCGTCACTTTCCTGTTCTAATTCTGTTTTCATTTGTTGATTTGACTAAATTATTTTAATAAATTCAGTTGCACTCGATTGTTCGGCCCCAATTGCGGGTTGGGTTTGTTGGCGGGATTTGGAGGCTTTCGGCTGTTTTTCGGGGTGAACAGCTCGTCTTTGGTGCTTGGTGGAGCGCCTTTTTGCTGTTGTGGGTTCTGCCGGTGTTCCCGGGGAATCTTAGCCCATTAGCCCCGGGGTGGGCTGAGATTCCTCGGGGGCGCTGTCGGGGCCTGATGTCTGGCTGTGCGTCGCGTTTGCATCGGGTCGTGGCAGCAGAGGGGTGCTCTGCCGGGTACTGGAGGTGCTTGTCATGGTTGTGTTGAGCTATTTGGGTTGTCCTTGTTTGGGTTGTTTTTTGGGAGCGGCTGGGGTTTTGTAGATTTTGCGGATGGACCTGATTTGCGGTGGGGGTTGAAATATTTTGAGTGCAACTGTATATGTGTATGCATATATATATATATATATATATATATATATATATATATATATATATATATATATTTCTATTTTATTGATTATTTTATTTCATTAATTTCTTAGTTTATTGTTAAGGTATCCAACGGTCTCACTGAACTTTCTGTTGTTACTATTGCCTTGTTTTTGCTGCTTTGACTGTCAAAGCACTTTGTGAACTCTGTTTTTAAAGGTGCTATATAAATAAAGTTATTATTATTGTTATTATTACCCATAGAGTCCATTAGAGGGCTCTGCGCATACAAATCTAGGGTTACAATATCATAAACTAAATTTTCAGATCAGTTGAAGAAATAATTAAGGAGAAATATAAATACATTTGATGAGTGATTCACTTCAGTGCTGGGTTCAGACCGTTCAGTGCAGGGTTTCAAAATTACACTGATTGAGCAGTTGTGGTACACATGTTTACTGTGCTTGTTTAGTTTTCTAAGTTTTCCAACAGTTTGACGAATATTTTTGCAGTCAGCCAGTCCTACCAGCATTCTGACTCTCGTTGGAATCATCATTCGGTTTGTGTCCATCCCTGTACTTCTGCTGCTTTGTGCGAATTCTCTGCATCCTGAGAGAACATGACAGAAAAAGGGAAGGCAGAAGATAGAATAATTTAACTTTAACTCTCTTTTGAAATGAATTCCTAATATTTGCTGTGGGCTAATGTAAAGCCATGTATTCTATACCTACCTGGTGTCTACCATGGTATATTTATACAGGGCACAGAGTTATCGTCAAAGGTGGAAAACAAAACTAACTGAAAACACTAAAAAACGCATAAATCTCACGATTGCATGGCCTATTGTTCACACAAATGCAACTCCACGACCGCCGATGAAGTGCTTTTCAGTGGGAAGCATTCTGGAGGAGAGAGACGGTCCCAAACAGAGCAAAAGTGTAAGCGAGGACGACGCATAGAGA
The DNA here is from genome assembly GCA_028022725.1 of Lycodopsis pacificus. NCBI lineage: Eukaryota > Metazoa > Chordata > Actinopteri > Perciformes > Zoarcidae > Lycodopsis > Lycodopsis pacificus. Next base: position 4,073,346 of record CM051699.1, on the reverse strand, counting down.
GAAAGTGATACAGAACTAATGGTCAAAGGTAAGACCCCACACTGCATGTCAATATAACTGTAGGCTACAGTAGCGTATGGAAATACTAACGCAACATATTCTATTATGACTTTATTCTCAAAATGTCAATTATTTAAGTAATTTTCTAACTAAAATTCCGTTGTAAATGACAGACTAGAATTCCGTTTGTCTTGTTCTCTCTGTAATTTGCACTCCCTCCTGCCCTGCAGTAACCCCATTTTCCTACAGTATCCCTCACCTGACCTTCCCTTCTCCACCCGCTCCTTGGCAGATTATCATACTTGCTTCGTTGCTTCATGCCTTTGCTTCTGAGCCTCAGATCCCTGAAACCTGTACCTGTATCTGTACTTGCCTGCCAGTTACCAGTGGGCTCCTTTACTTTTGTTTCGACTTTAGATCTTTCACTAAACACCAAAAATGTCAACCTCATTGGGGATCAGTAGGATCAAAATCAGTAGGATCAATCCCCTGAGAACCATGACTGTCTGTACAAAATGTAAAAAAAAGAATTGCAAAGAGGTGAACGGACAAGAGTATTAACATTGCCATCCCTAGAGCCTTCACCTACTATCAGCTTGTGTTGAAGGCAGCTGAATTTCAGCATCCAGCTTTCCATCTTACTTGTTCTTTGATGTATCATTACAATGTTACTCCCAAAACAAATTTGATCAGCTGCACCTACTGTACTGTGAACACTTACGATCTCTTGAGCTGTGACAGAGATTTCCTCTCAATTTGTTGGTGGAACTTAATGTTTTTCACGATACTGGCTCTGAAGAGTGCAAACCCCCTGGAAAGAAGAAACGTCTGTCAATGCATTTGTCAACAAGTAACTGTCATTAGGAAGTAGCTGGGGAGCCAATATCGATAGCAGCTTCATTTGAATTAACAAAGAAAGTGTGTTGAATTAATCAGAGTAGTCCGTACATTTGGGATCCAGCAACAGGGGTAATATCTGTTCTTGAAATTAACATTTTTAATGTTCATATTTTCATTGGGTACCTGTGATCTGAAGGGAACTATTAACCTGATGTGGTTTTCACTGAAGCTGTTGCAAACATCATTAACTGTCCATGGTGAAAGTAAAAAAGATACTACAATTATCATAACATTTTTACTTCTTATTCATCTCCTTGAAAATGTTCACATTTTATTGTCTTACAACATTAAATCAAAGTAGATCTAATGTGACATTAAAATCTTATGTGGAAATTGTAGACCAAACATGATTCAACATGATGATTGATTGTGTGTCCTTTTTGAAGCGAGTGAATATGCGCTTATGCAAAGATGTAATTAGTATTGACTTTTTGTAATTAATTACGATCACTTTGTAGAGATGTCGGTTTACACTTTGATATTAAATGTTTTCTTTCTGTTGAGCAGTGTCAATAAAGAAACATAAAATCTACTTGGATTCAGTGTTGTTAAACAATAAAACCCAAATACTTTTATATATTATATTTAGGCACTGTACGCACAGGACAATAAAAGTCACCTTATCTTGTTAAATTGACAGTTAAGTCAAATCTGAGCTAATTCATTTCTGAAGAAGACAAGTGAAGTGCAATGCAATGCAATTGAAAGCCCAGGAAAAATAGTGGAATAGTTGGTGGAACTTAAAGCTTGGAATTTATTTGTTACATACTGTATATACTGTCCACAAAGTTCAAGAATAAACATAAATGTTCAAATGCATCATTCATCATATATTCATCCTAAACTTTTTGGCTTGTGAAACATTAAAATTAAATCATATGTTCTTTGTCTATTTGTGTCACCTGAACACAGTTTAGGACCTTGGAGAAAGATCTGAGAAAGGATTCTTTAGATTGTTTGAGTTGAAGGACGCAATTAATGTGTAACAGACATTTATTTTGCTTTGATTATATATATATATATATATATATATATATATATATATCTCATATTATCATAATATCTGGTGAATACTAGCATTGGAAAAACTGCATTAGCTCACTCATTCATTCAGTTCATTGTCTTACCTCGAGGCCTGTTTGGCAGAAGCCTGCAGCTCTGCCATCACATGCAGGAAGTAGAAACTGAGGAAGACCCTCCTCTGCAGCAACAGGCAGAGAAAACAGATCCCGTCCCAGATGATCCCAGCCTCTTCTACCGGGAGGCTGCAGGTCTTGTCACTCACTGCTTTTGCTGTTATCAAAAAACAAACAAACACGATGACACACACCGAGATAAAAAGGCATTCTGTAGAATTGTAAATGCTTCTGTCAGGTGTGAATGCAATTTTATAGATAAAAAAACCCATTTAATATCGAAAGCTTCAGTTTCAAACTCGTCGGAAAAGGGGATTTTCTTTTCTTCTACTGTTAAATACCAAATCACTTGTCCTTCTTAAACATCCCAAGATATACAGTATGAAACTAAATGCAATAATAGATAGATAGATAGATACTTTATTTCAGACTCGGGGTCCATACAGACAGACACATAAAAAGACAGACACAAACAATAAAAGCACATAGGCCTAGCAATGCCTTACAAAGAGACAGCTGTACCAATGTCGCCACAGCTGGGACTGGTAGCGTGTGGTGCTAAACCTTATGTTGGTTAAAACAAGTATGATCCCATTTACAGAGTCATTCAGTCGACAGATGAATTTGTACATGAAATTTCTTAAAACTGTTTGGAAAGTGTTGACTCGTGCAGCCACAAACATTTCACTAGCACTGCTCCATCTCGGTCTCTGTAAACTTTTTTTTGTAGTTTGACCACAAGTGTGCAGTGTAGAGTGGAGTACAATATGCTCTGAACAGAGACATCTTCACTCCATCAGTACACATACCAAACTTGCGTGAGAGACTGTTTGCTTGTGCATACATCACACGACATTGCCTGGAAATGTCGTTATCATCAGTCATGTGTTCGGTTAAAAAATGACCAAGATATTTTACTTCACTACAGACACCAAGATTATTGTCAGGCAATTTGAAGTCAGGGAAGTTTAGACATTTGTCCTCTTTAGTTCGACAAATCAGGATAGCACTCTTACTGGCGTTGTATTTGATGTCATGTTCCACACCATACACAGTACATATAGTGAGGAGCTGCTGAAGACCAGCGCTAGAAGGACTAAAGATCACCAGATCATCTGCATACATGATGTGATTAACCAGAGTATTTCCAATCATGCACCCAGTAGTACAGGCTTTCAGTTGTTTGGACAGATCATCAATATACAGATTAAACAGAATTGGGGACAAAATTCCCCCTTGTCTGACACCATTGCTGACACACTTTTACCCCATTTTACTTGCATACTCTGGTGCGCATACCAGTAAGACAGAATTCTCACAATGTATGTGGGGACACCTCTTTGGCTCAGTTTAAAAAATAATTTACTATGATTAACACGATCAAAAGCTTTGGAGGCGTCAATAAAACACATAAGAACTGATGAGTTTTGACCTCTGTATTTGTTTACAATTTCCTTTAAGGCATATATACACAAGTCAGTGCCATGTTTGGCTTTGAAGCCGAACTGGTTATCTGTGGAGGTGATAAAGTCCTGTATTCTGTCCAGCAGAATTCTTTCCAGGACTTTTGACATTACGCTGGCCAAAGCAATGGGCCTGTAATTCTCTAGGCTACATACTTTACCAGCTTTGTTTTTAATGACTGGCACTAAGAGAACAGACAGCATTGAGTCTGGTAACAAGCCGTGAATCATGAAGCCAGTAAAACAAATAGCGAGGAGAGGAGCTAACCTCGGACTAGCATATTTAAGGTGTTCAGCAGTAATATGGTCTAAACCACTTGCTTTGCCTTCAGACAGTTTATTGATAGCTTGGTGCACCTCATATGATGTAATTGCCATTGACTCATTACTCTCAGAACTGTCCACGCTATACAAATCACTTTTGATGCAGTTAAATAAGGTGCTATAATGCTGTCGCCATAACTCTGCAATGTTGTCTGTTCCTGAAATTCCATCTATAGTGCATGGTAAAGATGTTTTACAGTTAAGAGCTCTCACTTCTTTCCAAAAATCAACTACGTTGTTGCTTAGCAGCTTCTTGGCCATGGAGTCAGCCATGGCTTGATCATTCTTGCAAATGAAGCGAATGGCATACTTATATCTTGCATTGGTGAGCTTCTTGTACTCAAGCACTGGCCCTTGTCTGGGTCTACCAGCTAGAGCCCATGATTTGAAGGCTTCACAGGCTTCAGCACGATACTCAGCTACATACTCGTTCCAGCCAGGTTTGATGTTATGGGTCTTATTATGATGCTTGTAGTAGGGCTTACTGTCTTTATACAGAGCACTTACCATATCATTGTCCATGAGGCAGAGATCTCTCCTATGCACCACATCCTTACAGTTAACGTCAGTACACATAGCTGCATCTCTAGGTAGATGAATATTACTGAAGGACTGGTCTGTATGAGCAGAATACACTGAGACGTCCTCTTCAGTGAGAGTTGACCAGTCAAGTTTTTCTGTGTTGACACTATTTCCATTTCTAGATAGCGCCGGTAGATGTTCAACATTTATCGACATAGCAAAAGGTATATGATCAGTTGTTGCTGCTCCATAAAGAATGCCCATACATCCCAATGAAGCATGCGCATCAGCTGTACTAATACAATGGTCCAGCCATGATGTAGTGTGCCAGGCCTCACTAATGTATGTATAGCTATCTGTAGGCAAAAGCACTTCGCTTGATAATATAAAATGATTGTCTTTACAAAACTGAGCCATGTGCTTGGCAAATACTGAGCTTGTGTCTGAGATATCTGCATTCATATCCCCAATAACATAAATACTAGAAGAAGTATTATCTTGAATGAAGGAAATGATGAAGGCAAGCCTATTTAGATATTCATCCTCATTGTGATTGCACTCATAGGGTGTATAAACATTTAGGATAATGAATTCCTTATCATCATGAGTAAACTGTATTGCAACACACCAGTCAACACCAAGCCTGACCACATTTATCAAAGAGTCAAGCTTCTTATTCCAGAGAATAGCCACACCCCCTGGAATCCTTCCTCTGACTATTCCCATGCCAAAGTCAGTTGTAGACTCCCCAGCACCATGAAAGTTATCATTAAAAGAGCTGAGTTTTTCCAAGTCTTGCTTCGGTAAGAATGTCTCTTGTAAACATAGTATGTCACAATTCTCCAGAAGGTTGTCAACAACCATGCGGCGAGCTTTATCCCCAACGCTCTGGCCCACACGCAGGCCACGACAGTTGTACGACAAAACCCGGATATACATTTAGCAAGGCAAGTGAGTGCCCATAGCACCAGCAGGCAAACTTATTCCCCCCACAGCAAGTGCATGGTTAGAGCCGATAACTCCCGCCCTGCGGGGCTCAAAATAGCGCCGGACAAATGCCCCTTCTGGCCAGAGCTCCGGAATGTACATTTCATCAAACTCATTGCATTCAGCAGATACTTTGAATGAGCTGAATCTTCTGTGGACAGTGTCGATCTTTAGACAGATAACCTCCCGGGTGAGTTTTTCCTTAAGATACGCAGATAATGTTTCAGTGTCTAGATCTGGTGAGAACCTGGTAGCAAAGACACTCACCAGCTTTGTCTTGACCGTTTTGATGCTGCCCACAGCTCCGGTCCCAACAACAGACTTAACGTTGCCAGGTCTCTTTTTCCGCCCGGGGGCGACAGTACGCGATCCCGACTGAGTTGCAGCGCTCCCCGGAACACGCGCCAGCCGTCTGCCTTTTTTCACGACCTGACTCCATTTTGGGGAGCGTGACACCAAACAATCGGAACGTCCCGCAGTCATCTCCTCGTCCAGATCGCAGGGTCCCGCCTCATCTCGTTCTCCGGCATCAACGTCCGAGTCCTTCGCCAGCGTAGCCCCAAGCCCTGCATCGTCAGAGCCAGTGGTCCCAGCCTTCACGCACACAGTGCCTCCATCCAGCGCCGCTGAAGCACCTGTGCCACCGCCCGAAGTCATGTCAGTGGGACGCTCCAGTGCACACAGTCGGCGATCAATTTCCACAGTGATGGCACGAAAATCCTCGCCTACATCAGCCTGTAGCTGCATCGACTTCTTCATTGAGCAGACCTCAGTGTACAGCTGCTCCATTTTCCCAAGTAGACTCAAGACGTCCAAGTTGGAAAACGTCACCGGAGGCAATTCATCCAGGAAATGAGAGACAAATCTGGGAGTGTTCTCTCCGCACTCATTCAATACTTTAAGGCAACTCTTAATGTTGTTTATGTCTTTCTGTGCCCCTTTATGGGAAACGTACCGCTGTGTAGTTTGGCAGAGTTCAAACAAAACTTTTTTCGAGGACTCTATCCACTTGGAGTCAAACGTGTTCGCAGCCAGCAGGACAATCTCGTCCTGACTTAATGTCTTAATTTTCACGGCGAGAAAGTTAAGCAGCTCATCCTCAACAATAACTTTGCCATCAACAGTTTTATAAATCTCAGGTTTCATTCGAGACCGTTTAAAAGCAGGAGCGACCGAGCCTCGATGTGTATCGTCCGCCATCTTGCTTGCTTGCATCATCATACTTCTAGTTCATTAATACATCACCTTTGCTGAATAACATGGATACTATTCCTAATGGCCATGGTGTATTATTACCAGTGGTGTATAGTAACGAAGTACAAATACTTCGTTACTGTACTTAAGTTGTTTTTTTGGATATCTGTACTTTACTTTACTATTTATATTTCTGTTGACTTTTACTTCACTACATTTTGCGAAGAAAACTGGTACTTTGACTCAGATACATGTCCCCTGAAACCTTCGTTACTCGCTACAAAATCAAATCTATCTTTAGAAAAAAAATGAATCATGAGACCAGCGTCGGGGACTGTGGTGGAACAGAGACTGCAAGCAAGCAGGTTTGGTGAATCAGTGGTCCTAGCTTGCAAGTTAAATCATTGGTTAATCACGTTAATGCGCAATTGCAAACAAGTGCTCTCAAAGCCGCAGTGTTTTGATTCCCAGTGATGCCCAGGATGCTACATGCTATAGCTAGCGAGCGACAACATGAGTAGAATTCCACACAGGACGGGTGGGATGAGGACATTAACATATCTAACAACCTTGAGACTCAACTATTTACGGATGAGGATCAAGCCATCACCTTGGTTTAGGGTCTCAATACTCTATTATACTCTATTAAAGGGTACCTAATGACCTTTACTAAAGATAAATTACTCAAGATAAATTAAGCAACGCCACTTCCGTAGATATTTTAACGCAAATCACGATCTTACTACTTAAGCACTTACGGTCATAGTATCCTTTGACCGTGCAAACCAGGCTGAAGAGTTGAATCACCCAACAGAAGCCCTTCTGCATCTCAAATACAAACACACATGCCAGGATCTGAAACACACACACACACATACACAGACAGATACAGACAGAGAGAGAGAGGCAGAGAAATACAAAATTCAGTGAGAAATCTTTGAGGCAGTTGTTAGAACACCTGAAGAAGTCCTTAAGACCTACCGGTACTCAAAATTGGTTAAATGCTGAAGGAAATGTGCCTAGTTATCATTTGATGGCTGTTGAGTTTGCCATCAAGCTCAGAGACCTAGAGCTCAACATCACCCTCTGTGATTGCATCACTGCAACACTTGACGGACGTAGTTAAAATATTTTTTCAATTATATTTCTTATTTTATTTTATTCTATTCTAATTTAATAAAAGTTTTACATTTAGGTTGTACATTTCAGTCAGAGTTGAGTGCAGCAGCACCATCTCAGTCAGAGCAAAGTCACAAATATCACTTTGCAAGAAAACACATTAGGTTAGTGGTTCACATTAGCGTTGACTTGCTGTCATATTAGTCATGTATATAAGGCTGGTCATGCAACAACATGTAACCTTCAGTCGCTGTATCCCTTTGTTTGGATTCTGTTGGGGATCTTTACAGACGTATCTGCCCCCCTTTTTGATCGTTTCAACAATTGATTCATGTGTCTTTGACGTACATAGATAAACCTGAGCTTGACTTTGATATAGCTAAGCTCAAAGCCTCATTCCTACTAATCATATGCAGGCACACACACACACCGAAAATTGCATTAAGAACGGCATGTACATCTGTAAGGACCACACTTTACTTTTGCTCTACCAAATACTAAGACAAAAGGTCCTAGGAACAAAGGAGCCCCCCAAAAAGCTGCAAACTAGCACCAAATGATGAGTTTAATACTTACAGATAACATATTTTTAGATACAATGACTGCCACGTTGTAGATGATGAGACAGTCCCACAGGGCAAGGCAGGTTCTGGATGATTTGACCAAAAGCCTGGTCCCAAACAGCAGGAAAAAGAAGCAAGCGAGCAGGTAGCCCAATCCAAACACAGAGATTCTCGTGGCGCCGGTGATGAAGACCACTGACAGCACAAACCAGAAGAGGTGACGAAACACCAAAACTTTAGCCATGTCCAGGTAACTCCTGGAGGAAGACAAGAAAAGAAACATTTCATGTCCAAACAATACCGATTTTATCGACAAACTGAGCGAGGAAAGGCAGAGCATGACTAGGTGCGATTTAAAATGCAAGTCCAACTTCTTGTTTTTATTCAAAATTTGAAATTGCCATTTTGCTACTTAATACTAATTCAACCAACAGCTGAATAATGAAATCATTAGTCCAACCATACATCAGCTTGGCCAATATTCATATCTAATTTAGCTCATGGCAAAAATGTTGGTATCTGTCTGTATGTTGGTTATTAAGAAGTATAAAACTGCAGTACAATAATACCAGACATACAGTATGTATCTCCATTACATACATATCTACCAGAGAGCTAAAATCATATCTGGTTAGAATGTTTATTATACTTCAGGGAACTTTATTATATTCCAGATTTGCTGTTTGTTTTATAGGCTGCATTTTCATATATTTAAATCTTATTTTTTGAATCCTAACTTACCGTTCCATAATATGCACAGGTTTGTTTATGTTAGATATATATTCTATAAGACAAATATCAGTGGATAATAGATCCTTATCAGATTTTTTCCCTTCCTGAAAACTGACTAGAGTCAAATGATCTGTCTTTCTGAATGACAGGACCTACAGCTCATAACAAATGCTAACAGAAGCAGAGCAGACAGACAGCAGGTTAAACTATGGATGACTGGTAAATTAGACAGGCAGAGTGATGGTAAGACGGACAGACTTCTGCTGTATTTACCTGCAGTTGATGAAATTGGGTGCAGGGTTAAATAGTCGACCTTCCATTGGTTCAGGGTCATCTGTGTTCTCTCCTGCAAGAACCATCCACTCCTCTGTGTGCTCACACTCAAACACCTTCCACTGCTGGGATGCACACATCAGCAGCACAAAGTCCGCTTTGGACACACAACAACACAATACATCATCATCATCACCATCAAAATTAATTAATTGGAGGAATTTGATTTTAACACTCTGTTGTTGTTACTCATTTCACACACATAGGCCAGAAATACACACACACAGCGAATATAAACATGCATTAGTGGAAAGATGTCAGAGTGAGGGGGCTGCCACTTAGTCAGCGCTCCAAGCATTTGGGGGTTCTGTGCTTTGCTTGGGTCATACAATTACTAAGAATTTTCAAATAATGGCCAAGTGTCAGATAATAGTAATAATTAAAGCTGCGAGCAGCGATGAACGGGCCCTCGCCATGCGCGCGTCGGCGTGCCGGCGGGACTCCGGCCTGCGCGTCCGAGAACGCCCGCGACCGCCCGCGACCGCCCGCGACCACCGGACAGCGCGACCGCCGGACAGCGCGTCCGCGAGCGGGCGGTTTGTCATAAAACGCAGATTTCCTTGGCGCTGTGAGTATTAGGGAAAATTTGCTTGTAGACATCCTCAGGCCATGAGTGTTATCAAGCATGTGAAGTTTGGGACCGTTTGGAACAAGTCCAGCTGAGTTATATCAGACATTTCCTTTAGCCAGTAGGCTTTACGGCTTTACTGTAGCGCCCCCTAGTGGTCGAATGCAAAACAATTCTCAGGGTATGTTACTGGATGCGATGTGCACATATGCTGAATATTTTGGGAATTTAGAACAAATGGTTGAGAAGTTGTGTATTGATATTTTGCCACGCACCTAAGAAGTGTATTGGTCCATATCTTGTAAACGCAAAGAGATATCAAAAAGATTTTGATAACATTTGATGATCTAGATCCACTTATGATCCACAGCAAATTTCGTAGCCAGCGTGTAGGAGTTTGAAAAAATGTGGTTTTTTTTCACTAAAGTCAAAATGGCTGACTTCCGGTTGGGTTTAGAGCTTAGAGCTCCGGGGGCTTTTTTGTCCGTCTACATGTGATACATCTGTTTACTAAATGTTATAGATCTAAATTTTATATATAGATAGTGAAACGTACCGCGAGGGCTGCGTCGTCGAAATATTGTATAAAGTCATACAAAATTGAAAATGGCAGACTTCCGGTAGGGTTTAGAGCATGGTCCCAAGAGACTTATTTTTAAGTCTCCATAGGATACATGTGCCTACCAAGATTCATACATGTAGCCAAGACGTAGCGCTGGGGCTGCTCTTTTGAAATATTGTAGGGGGCGCTATAGAGGCAATTTAAAACTGACGATTAAAAAAATCAAATAGAATATTTCTTCCAATGACCTATGACACATGTACAAAGTTCCATGACTTTTTGAGCATCCCAACACACTAAACCATCAGCTTCCTTTTTCATGGCGAACGATGCATTGCCATGGCAACACCGTGCAATGAAAACTCACAATATTCACAATGTATTAAGGCTATCCTTACCAAATTTGAAACTCATCAGGTCACCTGGCTAGGAGCTATAAATAAAAGTATAAAATATGACATTTCCTTCAGCCAGTAGGCAGCGCTGTGAGTTATAGAATTTTTCTCAATTGAAATATGTTCAAGCTTGAAGTAGCATCATGCATAAGAAGTTTTGTGAGGATTGGATAATGGCGCTTGGAGTTATAACAATTTATAAGAATTAATTTTTTCAAAAACAGTGAGGCAAAATGGCCGCCACGCCACATCAAGGTTCTTCGATGAAAGCGCGAGATTTTGATAACTTTTAATCACAAAGGTCTTAAGAGCATCCTGACCAAAGGAGAAGTTGATCGCATAAATTCTCTAGGAGGAGTTCGTTAAAATACGAAGGCTGAAATCGGCAAAAAGTGACAAAAAGCACAACTTCGCGGGTTTGCTGTAGCGCCCCCTAGTGGTTTAATGCAAAACAATTCGTAGGGTATGTTACAGCATGCGATGTGCACATATGCTGCAAAATTTGGAATATTAGGACAAACGGTTGAGAAGTTATGTGTATTGATATTTAGCCACGCCCCTACGAAGTTTATTGGTCCATATCTTGTAAACGCTAAGAGATATCAGAAAGCTTTTAATAACTTTGATGACCTAGATCCAGTAATGATCCACAGCAAATTTGGTAGTAATGGGACTAAGCATGTAGGAGGAGTTCGCAGAAATGTGTTTTACACTAAATTCAATATGGCGGAAAATCTAAGTATGCGGAGCTTAGGGGTCTGATTGGCTTATTTGTAGCTCTAGCTCAAGTGGACATGTGTGTCAAATTTCAAGTTAATGGGACATACTGGCCGAGGGGCGTCGCCGGTCCGATTTGTAGGGGGCGCTAGAGAGCCATTTCTGAACACAGAAAGATGCATTCTTTTTCAGATGGCTATATTCACCAGGCCTGACAAGTCCCCAAAATTTGGTGAGTTTTCATGCATGGCAAGTCCTCCAACCATGCGTACGTTTACCCCAACGGGTACAATTACAATAGGGCCTTCGCCAGGCCGACGTTGTCGCCGGCTCGGGCCCTAATTAAAGCTGCGAGCAGCGATGAACGGGCCCTCGCCGGCGGGACTCCGGCCTGCGCATCGGAGAACGTCCGCGACCGTCGGATGGCACGTCCGCGACCGTCGGATGGCGCGTCCGCGAGCGAGACGCGTTTAATCCCGCGTGGACCGCCTGGTGCCGGAAATGACGCTTTGCAAATAGTCTGATGCTTCCTGTGTCCTCTGCCTGGTGCTACAGAACGCGTGCATCGTGTTGCTCTGTGTCAAGTGTAAACCACATTGTGTAAAAGTCATGTAAATCGGATGTTGTTTATCACAAAAGTGCAGATTACCTTTCGCCAGCAGGTGGCGCTGTGAGTACTTGTAAAAATAAGCTTGTAGACATCCTCAGGCCATGGGTGTTATCAAGCATGAGAAGTTTGGGACCGTTTGGAACAATTGCAGCTGAGTTACATCAGCTTTTTTCATGAGGAATCACATAAAGTAATCGCCCGCTACGGCTAAACGATTCCGTCAAACGTAAAGCTTTTCATAACTTTTAATCACAACGGTCTTGACATGGTACTAGCAAAATTTAAGTGGATTAAGTGGATCTGATGAAGTCCCTAGGAGGAGTTCGTTAAAGTATAGCGACAAGAAATAGGCAAAATCGATGGAAAAATTACACATAAATCAAAATGGCCGACTCCCGGTAGGGTTTAGAGCATGGACCCAAGAGACTTATTTTTAAGTCTCCATAAGATACATATGCCTGCCAACTTTCATACATGTAGCTCAAACGTAGCACTGGGGCTGCTGTTTTGAAATATTGTAGGGGGCGCTATAGAGGCAATTTAAAACGGTCAAGCCAAAAAAACATATACACTATGTCTTCCTATGACCTACGAGACATGTACAAAGTTTCATGAGTCTTTGAGCATCCCAAGACACTCAACCATCAGCTTCCTGTTTCATGGCGAACGATGGGTCGCCACGGCAACAGCGTTCAACGAAAACGCACAATATTCTCGGCGAATTATCATCAATGTCTTAAGGCTATCCTTACCCAATTTGAGACTTATCAGGTCACCTGGCTAGGAGGAATGAATAAAAGTAAAAAAAAAAACATCTCCTTTAGCCAGTAGGCGGCGCTATGAGTTATCGAATTATTTTCAATTGAAGTCTGTTCATGCTTGAATGGGCATCATGCATAGGAAATTTTGTGCGGATAGGATAATGTACCTTGGAGTTATAACAACTTCTTTTTTCATAAAAATTAGGTAAAATGGCCGCCACGCCACGTCAAGGTTCTTCGATGAAAGCGCGACATTTTGATAACTTGTAATCACAAAGGTCTTAAGAGCATCCTGACCAAAGGAGAAGTTGATGGCATAAATTGTCTAGGAGTAGTTCGTTAAATACGAAGGCTGAAAAATGCAAAAAGTGACAAAAATCACAACTTCGCGGGTTTACTGTAGCGCCCCCTAGTGGTCGAATGGAAAACAATTGTCAGGGTATGTTACCGCATGCGATGTGCACATATGCTGCAAGTTCTGGAATTTTGGGACAAACGGTTGAGAAGTTATGTGTATTGATATTAAGCCACGCCCCTAAGAAGTTTATTGGTCCATATCTTGTAAACGCTAAGACGTATCAAAAAGCTTTTAATAACTTTTGATGAGGTCGGTCCATTAATGATTCATAGCAAATTTGGTAGCAATCGGACCCAGAATCTAGGAGGAGATAGCAAAAATGGGTTTCACACTAAACTCAAAATGGCAGAAAATCTAAGTAGGCGGAGCTTAGGTGTCTGAGAGGCTTTTTTTTAGATCTAGCGGAGTCGGACATGTGGGTAAAATTTCAAGTCAATCGGACATACTGGCCGAGGGGCGTCGCCGGACCGATTTGTAGGGGGCGCTAGAGAGCCATTTTTTTACACACAAAGATGCATCCCTTTCAAAGTCTAAGTTCACCCAGACCTGACAAGTCCTCCAAATCTGGTGAGTTTTGGAGGATGGCAAGTCCCCCCCAAGCAGTCACAAACGACAAAAATAAGAATCAGAAGAATCGGAATAACCCCTACAATCTCAATAGGGCCTTCGCTGGCCCGACGTTGTCGGTGGCTCGGGCCCTAATAAGAATACCCCCTACAATTTCAATGGGGCCTTCGCCAGGCCGACGTTGTCGCCGGCTCGGGCCCTAATAATAATACCCCCTACAATTTCAATAGGGCCTTCGCCAGGTCGACGTTGTCGCCGGCTCGGGCCCTAATAATAACGGATTCTTGCAATTTCAATAGGGCCTTCGCCGGCCCGACGTTGTCGGCGGCTCGGGCCCTAATAATAACGGACCCCTTCAATTTCAATAGGGCCTTCGCCAGGCCGACGTTGTCGCCGGCTCGGGCCCTAATTAAAACATGAACATATCAGAAAACACGGAGGGTTCTTACTAAAGTGTGATCAAACTGACATAACAGGGGTAACTATAAATTATCTTTCACCAGTGCCACTATTTGAGAATATGGAGAATATGCAGTATTATTCAGACAAGGTGACAATCTAACAGGTAGACTTGATTGGTTGATACAGTTAACTTATTGACACCGACAGGCACACGGATGCACGCGCACACAAACACACACACAATATGCACACAAACTGACCTATGAGGTTTTTGGAGTTCGGCACAGTGTAGAAGTCAGGCAGGAAGATCCATTTAACGAGAGCTGAGTTAATCAACACTGGAGTGTTCCACCGCCATGGGTAGTCTACAACAACAGGAAGACAGATAGAAAGGTAAAAGTAGGTACTCTATTTACACAATGTCACAGAGAGAGAGAGATACATACATACATACATGTACAACATTTCAATACTACGCAGAGCAAAAGTACGTTGTGAATGATTGATCAATCAAAACAGAATCAGACAGATTATCACCTAATGATATAATATAATGCAGGAAGCAATGAGAGTAAAATTATAAAATTTTCTGAATGTGAATTGCTGTTACAATAAAAACTTAGACCACACCTGGTTTAATTTAAAGGTTTATTTAATGCCAACACTGTGAAATAATTTGTTTCTCTTGCTTTTTACTCATTATGAATATAATTACATACTGTAGTGTCAGCTTTGTATTCATTTCATAAAATATTGTAAATTAATTATGTGGAGGAGCCCAAGTAAAGGTTGTGTGTGAGTTCATGTGGGTGTATGTTGGTAGATTATTGGGGTGCATGGGTTGCTTAAAAACATTTTCATCTAGAAAACCAATGGATTATGGACATAAAAAACAGTATGATATTTCACAGATGAAAGACATTCACTTCCAGAGAATACAGGTGCTCTATCCTTATGCTGCTCACACACCGGGCGCGTTTTTTGATTGACGCGCGTCGAGATTACATACAAAGTCTATGCACAGACGCGATGAGACTGGCGCGCCGCAATTTTTAATCTCATCGCGTCTGTGCATAGACTTTGTATGTAATCTCGACGCGCGTCAATCAAAAAACGCGCCCGGTGTGTGAGCAGCATTACACCTACAATAGTAAAACACATAATTGTTGCCTTTTATAGTGTTATCTTTTGTTGCACTTAACTGCATATCAGGACTCACCTATACAGAGAGCAGGCGGTATGCCCACACACAGAAGATACTGGTAGATCATGAAGATGGACAGAAAGAGACAATATTTGGGCCAGATCCTGGCAATAGCTGCACGCCGCCGCCTCACCAAGATGGCTACCAACCAACAGCCATGGATTATCACCAAGAAGTTCATCCGCTGGCCAATCACATTTACCGTCATCAGTAAGCAAATCTTTTAAAAAAAAGAGCATGTTTTTGGAGATTTAAATAAAACAATTTACAATTATCTTTTTTTCCTGACAAAACATTGTTTATCTGGAACAGTCTACAAGAGGACATATTAGTCTGTCATTATCTTTTATCTAAAAAAATGTGCAAAAGAAAGCTTTATAGCAATTTGTAATGATCGCCTCATTCTATCTTGCTGTACGGGAACATGTTTTGTGTTTATTTTCCTTCGCATATTTATCGCCTCACAGGTTCCATGGATCGTGGTTATATCTGGACCCTGGTCCTGGCTCCTGCCATGGCCCTGCTGACACCCACTGCTACTGTCATTATATTAGTACTTATAGTACGTATTATTACTATTGCCGATACCATTACTGCTTTGGTTATCATTGTTATTCTACTATATCTACTTCTGCTGTTATTATTAGTAGTCGTAATCTTTCCATCATTATTCTGCTTACTACTCTCATTATATGAATCATTTATATATGCATTTAATGTGTTGTAACTCTGTTATGTTGTTCATTCTGTACACATGACATCTATTGTACTTCTGTCCATCCTGTGAGACAAATCCCTCCTCTGTTGCTCTCTCTAAAGTTTCATCCTTTTTTTCCTCCCCATTAAAGTTTTTTTTTTTTTGGGGGGGGGATTTCCTGTACCGATGTGAGGGTCCCGGGTCATATGTGTACAGATTGTAAAGCCTTCAGAGGGGAATTTGTGATTTTGGGCTCCACAAATTAAATTGAATTGAATTACTTGCAAGTGTTATCAGAGGCCTGCAATATTAACATAGGTTATGAATGACGTGGCGGAGAGTATAGAGCGCTCAGACAGACTGATTATTGTGTATTATAAATTGTGAAACTTCACTACTGCAAGAAAGACCCACCAACTAAACGGACTGTGGTAAGATAGCGTGGGTTCACAGATTACGGAACAGCGGCCTCTCGCCAAGCTTCCACCTGTTATTAATATTATTTTTCTCCTTGGGAATTTATTTACTATTGGACTATTTAAGTTGAATTAAGGATTTTTGGGACTGATGGGACTCTGGGTTTGGGGTTATAATTTGTGAATGTCAAGCTTGTTTATTGTGTTGGAGTATACATGGTAGCCTCATGGCTTTTTGTTCACTGTATGCCGACCAGGTCGGCCATGAATTAATTTGATTTACATTACTATATGGTGTTAAATGCAACAAACGGTGTGTTTTTTGATTATATATGATTTTTTCTCACATAGTGAAAAAAAGGGAAAGCCTTTCAGTATATTCGTAGCTTTCAGACATATTAGGCAGTCAGATTGTAGTTTCTGTCCACACCATGTATCAGATCCGCCCATTCCCTTAATGTAGGTATTTCTTCCCCTTAGGTTTTCGAAGTAAAGTGACTTAAAAGTGGTTAAATAATTTTTCCCTCGATAACTATCTTTATTAAATTTACTTTACTAAAAAGCCCAGTGATAAGGTGATCTCTCCCAGCTACCTCTAATCCAAACTTGTAGAAGGTGTAGTTGAGCAGGTACTTGAAGCAGGGTATGAGGCCCTGGTCTAAAGTGTCCCTGGTGGCAGCAGGGAACAGAGCAAGGATGGTGGGGGGAGATCGTTGGAGCTGACGGTAGTGGTGAGACTGGTGACGATACACTGTCGCCTCAAACACCAACAACATCAGCACTATTAAATGATTCTGAAAAAAAAACATTCACGTCACTAGTTAAATTACGACTTCAGTCATTTACTGGAAAAGCAGACCCAACACACAAAAGAAATGAACATTAACACAACTGCAGTCAATTCTCTCTCTATATATATATGTATGTTTTTTTTCTCATCAATTTGGTTTCGGTACTAAAACTTGGGCATAATATTCAAAGTTTTAGACAAAATATACAGCCCAAATCTTTTCACTTCATAAATCTGATAAAGTAGAATTCTAACTAGAGCCATACCATTCACTGAGGAAACATATGAATTTACCTTGCTGTATCCGAGTACTGTGGCATCTTTCCTGATGCCAAACCATTTGGCTGGGTCTACTGGCTCCTTATACAGAGAGGAGTTTATCATTTCTTCTGTTAGCAGGTTGGTTTCATTTGTTAAAGGCTGTGAGGAAAAAAAAAGGAAAGAAAGAAAATCATGAGCGGGACTCTACTCTGAATTACCTGCTGTTTTAGCTCATGGGGAAAAAAACAAGAGAGAGAGAAGAAGCAGTGAGGGTCCATGGTCATTGTCCTGAAAGAGCACTGCTGCCTCTTTAGTTCCATTCTCTTTTTTATTGCTTTGATTTGATTGATGCAAGCTGCCGTTAAACACCACAGAAGAAGAGGCCGGACTTAAGAGAGCTGTAGGAGGAGAGGAGATGAGAGAGAGCACACGGCGTGAAGGAGCTCCGAGACCTACATGGAGTGAAGTTCCGAACCAGAGGGAGGAGGATTTGAACTGAAGAACACCTGGTTGTCGGAGAAAAGCCAAGGACACTCTAAGTTGAGTTTTGTCTGACATAGTTCTGCTTAACGAACTATTATCTCCGCTTGGACGCTTTTTGTTTGTTTGTTTTTGATAAAGAGACTTCCCTGAGTGGCCTAGCAGAATCAGAATAAAACGTGATCTTATTCTGAGAACCTTTTGATTTTGTCTGTTTTTGTTAGTTTCCCTTGCACCACCCCACCCTAGCCGGCCCTAGTGACCTCTCATGACGTCACAGATGGTGGAGAATGTAGGCACTGGGGCTTAAGGGCTAATGATTGGGATGGAAGATATTGAAGCTTTGACTCAGTTCACCAAAACGGTCCTAAGCCAGCCAACCCTCACTCTGGCCCACCCCATAGAATCGTTAATCCACCAAGGCAGCAACGAGGATTCCTGAACCCCAAGGCACGCCAGTGCTATCGCTGTGGCAAAGTGGGCCATATCTCATGGCAATGTGAAAAGCCCGATGAGCCAATGCCCACAGCAGAGTCCGCTAGCAGCCCACATGTCCATTTTGCTGCCCTCCTGGGGGAATGGGGAGACCGCAGACCAACCTGCCCAGTAATGGTGAATCAACGTGACGTAGAAGCCTTGCTCAATTCTGGAAGTGCCCGGAACCTGATCCATGAATCGGTGTTGGAGGCATCGGCCCCTGCTCACGGAGACCCAGTTCCAGTGGTTTGTGTCCATGGAGACACCCATGTGTCCAACCACGGTTGTAAAGCTGACAACCACTAAGGGCACGTTTACTCTTGAGGTGGGAGTAATCAAGACACTTCCAGTTCCCGTCCTGATAGGTCGGGACTGCCCGGCCTTCCAAATGCTGTGGAGGGAAGCCCAAACCAGGCTCAGGCGGGAACCCCAAAAACGTAAGCAAAAAATAATGAAATAAATAAATCGTGTGTTAATGGTGCAGAACCATGCCCCCCCTCACCAGGGATAGTCCAAGCCTTGGCAGGAGACTCTAGTGGCGCGGAGTCGACACCGGGGGACACGGAGGACCCAGAGCCTCAACCTGGGCCAAGTGAAGGTGACGATGTTGGCCCTCTGGAACAGCCACCGCTGAAAGGGCAGTATGGAACAGCTCAGTTACAGGACCCAACCCTCGGTAATGCATTAAGAAATGTCCAGGTCCAGAGGGAACTGTGGTGCGAACCAGGTCAACTCCTTCATAACCTCACTTTGCAGTGAAAAATGGCCTCTTATATCAGGTAGTGAAAGCTAATGAGACAGTCATGGAGCAACTCCTCATTCCCCAACCTCATCGCTCCACAGTTCTGCAATTAGCTCACACCCACTTGCTAGGAGCTCACTTGGGGGTAGAGAAAAGGAACGAGTTTTTTCCGACTTTATTGAACTTACAGCACATAGGCATAGGCTTGTAAAGCTGTTTCCGACTTTAAATAGTACCGTGATATCAGCAATACTGCACAAAAACCTGAAGAAATGAAGAAAGCTTGCTAGAAATACTTTGCATTCAATTTGTGCACTACTATGTCCACCTCACACATGTATATGCACAATACAATTCTCCCCCTTTTTAAAGTTATTGTTGCAACTTCAATGTGATTTATTGATAGTCATTATTGTAGTCATATCTGTCTGTCCGTCCATCTGTCATCCTTCAGGAGAGTATGTTGGTATTACTGTAATGACTAATACAAACATAACATCATGCCTGTTGGAACATACATTGTTGATGCAGAATGTGTGTGCATGTGTGTCTTACCAGGCTACAGTTACTGGAGTACTCAACAGGGTTGACAACACTGAGCTGGTACAACATCTTACACACGATGATGACACACACCCAGGCTGTTGACAGACAGGAAGCCATGGGCCCGAAGCGACTGTAGGGCATCGCCAGAGACCACAATACCACCAAGACCAGGTTCATCACAGATGGCTGCAAAGAAACAGGATAAGATATAGGTCATAATGCAGCCTTTCATAATTATATATGTTTAAGAGCTTTATGTCAAGTATCATATATGTGCAGATCATTCATCTCTCAGACTAAATGTTCTGAACATGGATGTTCAGAACATTTTGATACTGATTTGATGCTGTGCTCCAAAATAGTGCCCCAGTCATCTAGCACATTTGCCAAAAAAATTCTTCAGATTTCTTCAGTTTTGGGCCTACAGCACATACACATTAGGATTATTCTATGGGTGGCCCCTTTCAGACTCATGGCTGGCTCAATGGTTGTGTTATAAATGTTGGATGATACCTTGTTGAATGCAGCAGTCTAAAATACGTATTTTCTGTTTACTGGTCAGTCCACTGCTAAGTTAACATTCTGGATGGATGGATGGATGGATGGATGGGTGGATGGATAGAGAGACAGACAGAGAGACAGACAGATTACCTCTTCAAGTGAAACCCACACAGAGAAGAAGGCCACCATCTTGAAGATGTGGAGCTCCAGAAGCCTCCAGATAAACACTTGAACTTTTGTGAGATTGTCAGAGAACCTTCTGGACAGAACCAACAACCTGTCCATCACCAGACCCCACTTACTGGACATCAACTCCACTGAGCAAGGGAAGAGAAGGGATGGATGAACAAGAGTGAGAGGTTGAGGGGAGAAAAAGAAAAAAAAGAAAATTGAGAAGTGTACTCACAAAGAAATGCAAGATCTTCAAAAGTCAACAAATAAATGTTTTAACAAGAAAAAACACTCATGTAAACCTCACTTCTTGCTCAAAATTCATATTGCTAGCAACACTTTAGCAGAAGTGTCCAATACACACCAAATCCATCACAGCAATCACTGTTCTCAACCAGCTGTCATTTTGATTTATGAATTATTTTCTTTTTTCTTCTATAACTGCTTTGGCTGACTGGGGTCATAAACTAAATCAGAAACAAAGGCTCTAACAATAAGTTAAAATCAGTGGTGAAATAACCAAATTCATGAAACCAAACTAAGATTAGACCGACCAAAACAACCAAGACATGTGGCGGTTGAAAACTGTTTCTTCGTGGCGTCTTCCTGTGATCAGCAATTTTCAGCGAACCTGCCTTCAATAATAGCTTCCAGAGATGTAAAGTAAGGTGATGCTGTGCACTTGTTTAGCACCAAAAACTACCACTAGTTGCTGCTATACTATTCATTTTGAGGTATAAATCAAGTCATTATTGATAGTATCTGTCAGTCTGTCTGTCCGTCCGTTTGGAGTAACAACACTTTATATGACTACAGAGTAGCTGGAAGACTCATAGAGAAACTGGGGGTCATCACTATTATTTTAGATATAGTCAAAATACGAAATATATAGAAAGGCCACTCAGCACTGCATTTGTCTAATCATGCAAATATCCATGCAATGCTGCAAAAAAGAACAACATTAAGCAATGAATGAGTTGTGGCATTGGTCTACAGAAACTGATCAGTTTCTAAAGGTATTGGTACTGCTTAGTTACACTTTTACTTCAATACAGTTCTTGACTATTGTGGTGACCATGTGAATGCACATGTGGCAAAAACAAATTATTACAAATACATAATAATAAATCAATACAAAATATTAACTTTCTAGTTTGCAGAAAGCAACATTTCAGAATGGTGTCAGTAAGTAGTTTGTAATTATAAATATGAGAACAATATAATTACTAACTTGTGTGTCAATAAGCAAAAATTGAATTGTAAAATGTGTTTTTAATATAAACTGCCACTGTTGTTTTTTCACCTTCGTCTTCAGATTCCTCATCAATGTTAGTCACCGGGTCTTCCTCGTCAAAGTTCATTCCCACATTACCAGAGTCAATCTGCTCAGTCCTCTCACTGTGTTTCTTCCTGGAGGCAGATTGTCTCATTAGTTCTTACAAAAGGAAAATGTAGAATTCTTAGGTGACACACGATAATAGGACACACCACCACAAAAAGCAGATGTTTGAATATAGATATTCATCTGTGGCTGTAAGCAGAAATATAGTGACCACATTCCAGTCTAACGTGTTGGTCATGAAAAGAGAAACGTGATTTATGTTATGAGACTGGACCATTCTGTTAATTTTCCGAGACTTTAATTCATGATATGATATATATATATATATTTAAAAATGAAATGCATTGTTTGTGTGTCAAAATATTCCCTTGAAAAATGTATATATTTATAAAAAAATCAGTACATAATTCCAAAATGTCAAATATCAAAATAAATTAATTAAATGTATCATGCGACCTCTGTCTGTAAAATGAATTTCACAATGATTAGTTAAATATTCCCTGAGATAAGAGGGAGAATACAGTGACTGTTTAGGACATACAAATGATCTAGGTGTTAAGCTATAATGTAGTGATCATTTCTGTCATCCAACTAATGGTGTGAAATTTTGTCTTGTTATACTCGAATGAAAATAGCTTAAAACATTTTTCTCGGGAAACATGATCAGGTATTTGTGGGTTCATTCACTAGTTTCATATTTGTATTGTTTTAAATGACTTGCAGATACTTTGACTGATCTGCAGCATGGTCAGTTGTTCTTTTGGCATCTCTCATTCTATTTTCACTTTCCATAGATGGAGCACTATCACCACAGGACCCTGTTTACTTTTAAGACACATGAAATAGAAGACAAAATATTTTCCGTATTCTGTGTAATTGTTCATTTATCTGAAATATATATATTCTTTACAGTATTTTAAACAGAAAGTCCTCTCTTTTATCTTCTTGTAAAACATTATGATAGTTTTGATGACTCATCTTCAATACAGGGGCAAATACAGTCCAGTCAAATGTGTTGGAGTGACTAGTTAACCCTGCACATGATGTAAAACCGAATTTAAACATTAGTTTGTGGGTTGTAGTGGGTAGCAGAATGATATCATAAGAGGACGTGTTGTGTTTGGATTTTAGCTAGCAATAACTATAAAGAATGTGGTGATTGTCAGATTTATTCATTTATCCTTTGTCCTTCTCCTGATCTAATTAAAATCTCTCAGCAGATGTGATTCAAATCCAACTTGTAACTAAACGCCCACCAAGATATTTGGTGTCATTCAGGAATAAGTCACATGCCAGATGGCACAGTAGAGACATTCATACTTCCAATTCACTGTGGTTTTCAATAATGTGCTAAGACAAGTTCTAGGAGTGAGAAGGTTATGTTACTTGTGTATCGGTGTAACATGCTCCAGGTCAGTGATTCTCATGAAGGGCTTGTGGAAGTAGTGCAGCTGCAGAATACATGCCAACAGGAAGAAGCCAGGGATCAGAATACTACTAAAGAGTTCAGACAGAGCAAACGTCTCCAGACCAATTGCTGCCAACCTGAGGAGGACAGAAGAGCACGATTACAAAGGTACATGGTAAATGGAGTTGCATTTATATAGCGTCTTTCTAGTCTTCCGACCACTCAAAGTGCTGTAAACTATATGTCAACATTCACCCATCAATATTCATACACGGATGACAGAGCCACAGCCCCCCAGTTTCAGTTTTAAACTTCCATCTTTCCTTTTGCTACATTACTGTGTTTTGTTGCACATAAAATCTGGACTCAGGTAGTGAAACTGTACATGTTGCTCACAGAGTGGAAGGAACACGGGGCTAATAAGGACCCAACTGTATATTTTTGAGACAAATATAAACTGTTGGGACAACCAGCCGAATTACCTCCATCTGCTTTGTAGTTATGCTTGAGATGTTTTGGGGTGTGTGGGCTATGAATCAGTTAAAATAGCCCTTTAGGCAGGGATAATGTTTAAATATCATAACGTTCTATTCACATACTACAAACTAATGATAACAGACCAGTCTACTGCTGAAAGAGAAGCAGACACAGATAAGTATCAGCAGGGGACGTGAAGAGAGAATGTAAAAGAACGTACTGCTCTTCAGTAAAACCAGTAAAGTTTCTCCAGTATCCAGGGAAGTCTTCAAACTGGTAAGTGTAGATGGATATCAGCACCAGCATAGTGTAGGCTACAACAAGCCACCAGAAGAGCTTCAACAGACGTCTCCACAGAGAATAGTACACCTGGGAAATAGGATCTTAATCACTTAATACACGAGGAATTAACATGTATTTCTAAATATGTGCAAATAACAACAACCGTTTGAAGAGTGTTTACAACAGAATTGTCAAAACTCAACTTGTGGTCAAAAACCAAGAAACACAAAGGAAATAGCAAAATACTAAGGGTTCCACTCAAACATTGTTCCGAAGTGAGAATTCTGTTCATAAAACATAAAATATCTGATGAGATATCTAAATTAGCCTTGAATCTTTAAAAATGAGGACAGCCAACCTGAATCGGTGGTCTGTAGGCCTGTTCCTACCTGATAGAGACAGAGGCAGATTAGGAACAGCAGCATGTAGATGATTTTGTATCCAACAAGTTTTCCAGCAAAGGAGACCATGATGAACATCCCTCCACACACATAGATCCAGTATTTGGCATAACAGCTCATCACCATGCCTCCTAAAACCTTCAGCACTGACTCATTACCAGCCCCCTCTTGACAAGGATGAGGGGATAGAAAGGCGGGAAAGGAAGAGGAGTAAGATGCTGATGGTAAAATGTAGAACGAAATGTCATCAGAAAGATACTGTGCATGGGAAGAAGAACTGTAAAACAGGGTTAAACAAACATGTGTCATGCTCTGCAGACTAGGAACACATTTCATCACTAGAAAGTTTGTGTTTGCAAACAAAGCTGAAGATTTTACCTGATGGTGGCACTAAAAAAAAAAAAGAGTTTAACGAGTTGTAGAGAAGTTAATCCTCTAAGGAGGATGAAAAGAACGCTTGTGAAAGGACGTGGTCTTGAGGAGGCTGATGTTCACCCCAAAGTAAATTGTTGCTGAAGGATTTCACATTGGTGTCTACAAGATTTTATTTCAGAATCAGTTTTATTGGTATTTAGTTTGGGATTGAACTTTTACTTAAATATTAAATACTGATGATATTTGTTACATTTTAAAGTATACCCATTTTACTTCTAAAATAAATTTTAATAATCTCAAGACAATGGAGGTGAATGTCAATAGTTTAGTATTGTCAAACGTTTTCAGAGTAGTTTGGTTTTTGGTCATGTGGATTATATAAAAAGCAATTGGTGCACATGTTTTAATGGTTAGAAAACAGAAACGTTGTTTTGTGTGTGTGTGTGTGTGTGTGTGTGTAAATTTTGGTATATTGACACTTAATGGTTTTCTGTAAACCCAATCAGAAACTCTCTATGAGCTGTATTGTATACATGCTGTATGAGTGTTTTATCATCAAGGAACAGGGATGTGTGTGTGACTGTAAAATATATCTGACCTCCTGTAGTGACCTCCTGTAGTGGTGTAGTAATTTTCCTCTTCCTGCTGAAGTTTTCCTTCACTGACTGACGTACTAAAAGCCAGAAGGTCAAAGTAAACAGGAGCTGGAGAGAGAAAGAGAGAGAGAGAGAGAGATGGAAAAAAATCAAAAGCAATAATTCAGTTTTTGGAAATTCAAGAAAGAAATCTCTAAAAATGACCCATCCCTTTATTCAGCTGCTGAAATCAATATAACTATTTTGGGCATATTTATTAAACCAATGCAAATTATCAGATATCAGATATCAGGATATCAGAACCGTTTATTGCCATGGTGTGTTGAACATACAAGGAATTTGACGTGACGGGAGGTGCAAACATTTAACAATCAGTGCAAGTAGAAACATATTAAAATTTACAGAGAGATATAAAATAAAGTAAGATATAAAATAACGTGAAATATAAAATAAAGATGAAATATAAAATAAAGTGAAATATAAAATGAAGTGAAATATAAAATAAAGTGCATAAACGAACAGATAACAGGACTATAAACAAGTGAGATGTAGGTGTAGTGTAAAAGTGTCGAGTGTAATAGAAGGGATGCAGGGGAGTGACCGGTAGGAATTTGTCCTGGGGATGACAGAGTCAGTGGGGGTCCCGGGATCTGTTAATGAGCCCGACTGCAATGACGAGGAACAAAACTTTGCAGTACTGATGATGTAAAAGAGCCAAGTCACAGCTGAGTTGATTTAAATGAACTGCCCCACAAAACCTGATGCCGGGCTGTTTATATCAAGGAATAGAGTGCAGAGGTGTGTTCTCTGTTGCTAAACTTGGAATATCATTAAGGAGAGTACACTTACTCCAAATGTGAGATTATAGATTGTGGGAGTTTATCAGATCCAGGGCTGGTGCTGTGTGAAGGAGCACTGACTTTGGCTGTTATACAGCATTTAATCTGGTACAGCCAGGAGTTGAACTCGTGATATTTTGTCAACAAGACACATGCTGTACTAACTGAGTTCATAGTGCTGTGTGGAGAATAAAAATATACGGAAGCTCATAATAGATCACAACTTTAACTTCATCATCAAGTCCCCCAGTATCTATTCTCTCATCTTACCATAGCTCCCAGTCTCAAACAGGGGTGTTGGGCTCTGTCTAGTCCCAGTTGTCTGAGACTCATGGTGCCCACAGTGGTGGGCAGTTCAGGCTGGAGCTCCATGGCCCAGACATACTGCAGACAGCACAGAGCCAGGCCATAAAGCAGGATGAATGGAGAGCACAGCGTGGCTGCATGTCGTCTGCAAAATGAGACAACAAACTATCGGCAGTGCACAGCAAAAATCTATCCAACTGCAGTATGTTGAAATCACTTTAAAACTTAAGATGTGTATTTGTTTAGTCTAACAAGACCAAACCCTGACCCATCCAACACAAGCAATATCATAGGAGTCAATTAATATAATCACCAAGCATCAATAAAAACTGTAGCATTTAAAGGTAATCAATCCTGATTTGTTCAGTCAGCGCTACAGGTACCTGGCACGCAGCATCCAGATGAGACACGCCCACAACAGCAGCACAAAGGTCAGCCAGCTGTGGTATGTGATGCTCCAAACCTGAACAACATGGAAACAGCATATAAGAAAGATGTGGAAGCCATTTTGTGTTGCTGTTGTATGCGGGTCACAGTAACTATCAGCATGAAGAGACAAAGATGCCAAAACCAGTCTGTGATATTAAAGTTACTACAAGTAACTTTCATTTTGTGTTGATTTAGGCTGTCCCTGTGGACAAGTGTTAGTGTTTTTGAGCACCAGACTCCCTTTAGAAAACCTAACATTTTACAGCTGCAGTGGTCTGCTCCACTCAGTCCTGGTTCTCTCGTGGCTTTCTACTCTTCAGCAAGTCCAGCAATACGGTCTGGGTTTCCAGTAGGGTGATGTTGGTGTTGGCTCCCAGGGGAGTGGCGAGGCGATGCTCAGCTCCTGGCCAAAGGAGGAGACACTTCTGAGCTCTCTTCTGACTTCCGACTGCAGGTTGAAGGCTGCAGTGAAACCGGATCAGGATCCTTCCACGGTGGGCTGGTTGCTACTGGACTGGAGGCCTTGCTAGGGTCTAAGCTTAAGGAGTTTCTTTGAAGCTGCTTGATTTCAACTGATTTCGCACAGAAACCGACCCGGTGACACCGATGACAGGCATTAAGAATAACTATATAGAAATAGACAATTTTCTCGCTGATGGTCATATTTACTTATGAATGTCATTGTGGTGGCGGGCGTGGGTGGCTCAGCTGTGGAGGGGGCGGAGTGTGGGAGTGGTTCGGGGAACGGTGCCGGGAAGGGACTTAATTAGGCGCAGCTGAAACTGATCCTGATGGTCTCACTCGCAACTGTATTTAATCCCACAGTAGTGACGGAGGCGAGGAAGGCAGCTCGGGACGAGCACAGAGTTATGCTGAGACGGACAGCACGGCGAACACCCGCGGCGTGTGCTCGGAGGCAAGGCAGGAGAGCACACGGCCAAGCCCAGTTAGGGTTAGGACAATAAAAACCATTTGAACCCGTCATTCCACCGTGTGCTGGCGTCATTGTGCTCCCCAGACCCACCAGGTAGCAGAGAACCTGCTACAGTGGAGCCCAACGTGGGGCAAGCACAGAGACATGGACGGAGCCGCACCGGAGGCACCGACGCAGCCGATTATGGTGCTGGGCCAGAGGCTGGGAGGGATCGCGGCCATGCAGCGGGACCAGGCTGAGACGAACCGGCAGTTCCTGGGGGCACTCCAGGCCCAGGCGGAGAGGCAGGTCCACGCCCTGGAGCAGCTCGCGGCCCGGGCAGCGGCGGGCCCGCCGGTGACTCCCCCCCCCTCCATTGGCGGGGGTGGTCCTACACAAGATGAGTGCCGCCGCCGCCGTGCAGTCATTTCTGGACACATTCGAGGCGACGGCGGAGGCGTTCGACTGGCCCGCGGCAGAGTGGGGGGTCCGGCTTCTGCCTCTCCTCACGGGGGAGGCACAAACAGCGGCCCTGGGGCTGCCACCGGCAGCGAGGCACCGCTACGCGGACGTGCATAAAGCTGTCACCGATCGCTTGGGCCTGCCTCCGGAGGACCACCGGCGGAGGTTTCGTGAGGCCAGACTGGGACCCGAGGACCGGCCCTTCGCCTTCGCTCAGCGGCTGAGGGACGACGCAGCCAGGTGGCTGCAACCAGAGAGTCCAGGGGGGGCGCAGGAAGTCCTGGAGAAGGTGGTCCTGGAGCAGTTCGTCGGGGCGCTGCCTGCGCGCACGTCAGCGTGGGTCCGATATCACCGCCCCCGACCCTGGGGACCGCCATCACCCTGACAGAGGACCACCTGGCAGTTCATTCCAGCGGCCCGGGAGACAGTGGCTGCCCGCTGGCGCCAGCCCGGCTGACGGCGGCACCTCGGAGGAGGCTGCCTCCGCAACTGCTGGCGCATCCCCCACTGGCTCCGCGGTCGGTCCCCTTCCTCCCCTCTCCCGAGGCACCGACCTCCGCATCTGCCGGCACTCTTCCCAACCCACAGGGGGCCCCTCAAGCGCCAGGGCTGGAGTGTTGGAGGTGTGGGCAGCCCGGTCACTTCCGGAGGGAATGTCCGCTGATGGAGGTGGGCCAGGTGGTTCGGGTTGCCGGCCCTCCAACGTCCTCCCCTGGTCCAGGGTCGACGTACCGCGTTCCGGTAAGGATTCAGGGGGGTATACATCAGGCAATGGTGGATACGGGCTGTACACAGTCTATGATTCACCAGAGCCTGGTTCGGCCCGGGGCATTGGTGGAGGCATTGTGGGTAAAAATTAAGTGTGTGCATGGGGATGTTCGCAAATATCCCGTGGTACCAGTGGAAATTAGACACATGGGGAGAAAACATAGTCTAAAGGTTGCGGTTAGCTCCCGCCTTACGCACCCCCTAATCTTGGGAACGGAGTGGCCAGGGTTTAATAAATTAATGGGGCGGGGTGCGTTCACGACAGACAGGGTCATGCGGTATGTGTGCTGTGCTCAGCGGTGACGCGAGGTTGTCCGACGCTGCAGATGGGGAGGGGGAACCAGCAGAGCCTCCCGTGGAGACTCCGCTGGGTCCCGAACTACACTCCATGGAAGATTTTCCACTTGAGCAGTCTCGGGATGATACTCTACGCTCAGCCTTTGACCAGGTGATACGAATTGATGGTCAGTTGGTGCGCCCTGACGCAGCACAGTCATACCCGCACTTTTTATTGATTAGGGACAGACTGTATAGAGTGAGTCGTGACACTCAGTCAGGTCAGGAAAATACCCAGTTGTTGGTGCCGAGAAGCCGCCAGGAAATTATTTTCCAGGCGGCTCACTATAACCCGATGGCTGGCCACATGGGATATGAGAAAACACTGGACCGGATAATGGCCCGATTTTATTGGCCAGGCATTCGGGGGGGATGTGCGCCGTTGGTGTGCATCCTGCCCGGAGGACACCACGGGGGGTGCTCGACCTGATTAAAGATAACTGGGAGGAGGGTCCGAGCACCGGGAAAAGTGAGATCCAATATGTCCTGGACCTGCGAGCAAAACTCCACACACTGGGTCGAATGTCACGTGATAATTTGCTCCAGGCCCAGGAACGTCAACAACGGCTGTACAACAGAGGGGCCAAGCTGAGACAATTCACACCGGGAGAAAAGGTACTTGTATTGCTTCCTTCTTCCAGCTCTAAACTCCTCGCCAAGTGGCAAGGACCCTTTGTGGTCACACGCGGGTGGGGGATGTCGACTATGAGGTGGTGTGTTCTGACAGGGGCGGAGCTACTCAGATCTACCACCTCAACCTCCTAAAAGCATGGAGAGAGGCGGAGTCTGTGTCCGCGGTTCCTGAGAGGGAGGAGCTGGGGCCGGAGGTTCCAAAATCCTCCGATCCAACCTCGCTCCTTTGTGAAGCCCATCTCTCCGGGACCCAGAGAACAGACATTGCACAGTTACAGGAACAGTTTGCGGATGTGTTCTCCCTCCTGCCAGGGCGCACAAACCTCATAATGCACCACATTGAGACTCCTCCGGGCGTGACGGTGCGGTTACGACCCTACAGGTTACCTGAACACAAAAGAAAAGTGGTTCAGAGGGAATTAGCGGCTATGCTGGAGATGGGGGTAATAGAAGAGTCCAACAGTGCCTGGTGTAGCCCCATTGTTCTTGTTGTCAAGAAGGATGGGTCTATACGGTTCTGTGTGGACTATCGCAGGTTGAACGATGTGTCACGATTTGATGCATACCCAATGCCCCGGGTCGACGACCTGCTGGACCGACGAGGCACTGCACGTTTTTTTACGACACTGGATTTAACCAAGGGCTACTGGCAGATTCCTTTGTCGCCAGAGTCCAGGGAAAAAACGGCCTTCTCCACTCCGTTTGGGTTATACCAATTCACCACACATCCCTTTGGGTTGTTCGGTGCCCCAGACACTTTTCAACGCCTCATGGACCGGGTGCTGCGTCCGCATGCTGCATATGCTGCCGCCTACTTGGATGATGCGATCATCCACAGCACCACCTGGGCGGAGCATGTGCAGCGGGTGGGCGCGGTGCTGGAGTCCCCGAGGCAGGCGGGGCTCACCACCAACCCGGGGAAGTGTGCGGTTGGACGGAGGGAGGTACAGTATCTGGGGTACCACTTGGGTGGCGGGCAGGTGCGCCCTCAGGTGGACAAGACTGCGGCTATCGCAGCCAGCCCGCCGCCCAAGACAAAAAAAGAGGTTAGGGGTTTTTTGGGGCTGGCGGGTTATTACAGGCGGTTCATCCCAAACTTCGCAGATCTGACCAGCCCCTTGACCGACCTGACCCGGAAAGGTGCCTCAGATCCGGTCCAGTGGTCGGAGCAGTGCCAGTTGGCGTTTGAGCAGGTAAAACAAGCCCTCTGTGGGGAACCACTCCTTCATACGCCTAACTTCTCTGTTCCCTTTACTCTGCAGACTGACGCATCGAACAGAGGGCTGGGGGCCGTTTTGTCCCAGCAGGTAGAGGGGGTTGACCGCCCGGTGCTCTACATCAGCCGGAAGCTATCCGAGAGGGAGACCAGGTACAGCACGGTGGAAAAGGAGTGCCTGGCCATCCGGTGGGCGGTCGACTCCCAGCGCTACTACCTCCTGGGACGCTCTTTCACCCTCTGTTCGGACCACGCCTGTCAGGATCTAGGATCCCTGTCTGACCCGTTGTGTGTTTCCCCTGATCTCCTCTCCTCATGTGTCCTGTCATTCCCCCTTTTGTTATTGTGTGCCATGTGCTCTGTGTTTGTCCTCTGCCTCCAGACACCTCCCATGGCCACACCCTTGATAGGACACTCCAGCCGATCACCTCCTGCAGCCTGACACACCAGACTCAGGTCCCACTAATGATTCCCATGTCACTATATAAACTCTGGTCCTGCAGTCTGGGGTTGTCAGGTCGTACCGTCTTTCACCCGCTTCAACCCCGTGGCATCCTCTGCCCTCCTGGTGTTCTACGGAGTACACTCCGCCGCTCTGCCCTCCGTGGTGTTCAACGGACTACACACGCCATCAAGCTGCCAGCTCTCCGGTGTCGAGCCACGGGACTCACACCGTCGATCTGCCTACTCTGGTGTCGGACCACGGGCTCCACACCTTCCTGTCTTAGTCAGGCTAAATAAAACCTGTTTCCATTAACTTCTGTCTCCTGTGGTCTTGCGTTTGGGTCCTACCTGTTAACTCCCATGACAACGCCCCGCTCCAGTGGCTCCACCGCATGAAGGATACTAACGCCCAGATCACTCGGTGGTATCTGGCTTTGCAGCCTTTTAACTTCAAGGTGGTCCATAGGCCGGGGGCGCAGATAGTCATGGCCGACTTCCTCTCTCGCCCTCAGGGGGGGGGGGGGGGGGAGTAGGTCAGGCCGGGGTATATGGTGGCGGGCGTGGGTGGCTCAGCTGTGGAGAGGGCGGAGTGTGGGAGTGGTTCGGGGAACGGTGCCGGGAAGAGACTTAATTAGGCGCAGCTGAAACTGATCCTGATGGTCTCACTCGCAGCTGTATTTAATCCCACAGTAATGACGGAGGCGAGGAAGGCAGCTCGGGACGAGCACAGAGTTATGCTGAGACGGACAGCACGGAGAACTCCCGCGGTGTGTGCTCGGAGGCAAGGCAGGAGAGCACACGGCCAAGCCCAGTTAGGGTTAGGACAATAAAAACCATTTGAACCCGTCATTCCACCGTGTGCTGGCGTCATTGTGCTCCCCAGACCCACCGGGTAGCAGAGAACCTGCTACAGTCATACAGAGGCATCAGTATTAAATCAATACTGTTTTATAACCAGTTAAACGTTCCTCACAGTAACTTTAACTAATTGAGTTTGTGAATTGTGTTCATTGAGTATACAGCAAAGTATACTGCATTGGCCTTTTATAAAAGATTACATCAATTTATAAATGTATAAAATCATGGTTTATATTAATAGTTACCATCATGGCTATGAGAGCACAGACATAGCTCTGCTGCATGACCACCTTTCCCAGCAGGAAAAACGGGCTTTCACTCTGTTGGGGGCCACTGGGGGCGCCACTAGCACCTGCCAAAATCAACAATCATCTCAGTATGTAGAACAATACATATAATAAGAAAAACCAGCTGGGAAAGATCAAGATAACATCATGTAGCATCATATATGAGAAATAATTTAGGCTGTTGAAATAGTCTATAAAAAAAGGATATTTCAAGTTTATTACAGCTTGGCTGTTATTTTTATAGTTTTGGTCATCATCTCTATCAGTGATGATTACATTGTACTTACACAGTTAATCGTTAATAATGGGTCAAGAAAAGAGGAGCAGTCAAACATGGAACCAAACCATTTATCCAGATCATATAAACTTCTTTTTTTAGGGGTAAAACTGAAAGTGAGCACACCACATGCTGCTAATTCCTCATTGAACAGGAAAACTGTGTGCACTTCAATGAGTCTGTAAACTGTGATGGATGTTTACAGCAGACAGTTTAGGTAATAGTTTTACTGTTTGTTTTTGTTTTCTCTTCTCCAGAAGTTTGACTAATCTGGGAGCTTTCTTTCCAACCTGTTTGATCGGCTGACTGCTCTGTTTCTTGACCTGTCAGACCTCTTGTCAGGATCCAGGATCCCGGTCTGACCCGTTGTGTGTTTCCCCTGATCTCCTCTCCTCATGTGTCCTGTCATTCCCCTGTTTGTTATTGTGTGCCATGTGCTCTGTGTTTGTCCTCTGCCTCCAGACACCTCCCATGGCCACACCCTTGATTGTGCACAGCTGAGGACACTCCAGCCGATCGCCTCCTGCAGCCTGACACACTAGACTCAGGTCCCACTAATGATTCCCCTAACACTATATAAACTCTGGTCCTGCAGTCTGGGGTTGTCAGGTCGTACCGTCTTTCACCTGCTTCAACCCCGTAGCATCTTCTGCCCTCCTTGGTGGTTATGGACTACACACCGCCGCTCTGCCCTCCTTGTGTTAAACGGACTACACACGCCGTCAAGCTGCCAGCCCTCCGGTGTCGAGCCACGGGACTCACACTGTCGATCTGCCTACTCTCTGGTATCGAGCCACCAGCCCTCCGGTGTCGAGCCACGGGACTCACACCGTCGATCTGCCTACTCTCTGGTGTCGGATCACGGGCTCCACACCTTCACACACATTCTAAATAAAACCTGTTTATATTAACTTCTGTCTCCTGTGGTCTTGCGTTTGGGGTACTACCTGTGAACTCCCGTGACACCTCTTCTTTAGTGATGTCACTGTCTTCCCAGATCGAAGCAATCAACTTTCGTGAATACTATAATCATCTAAATCCTGAATAGATTTGTCACTGTTGTAATGATATGACATACACTGTTATGTTTTAGTTACAAAGATGATTTCTGAGAAAAATTGAGCTTTTGATACCCAGATCTTGTTCACTCTCTCCAGCCATAGTTCTTCCTCTGCTGCTTTCTGTGCTCATAGACAGCAGTAGCTGAAACAGACAAGTACGCAAACACATTTTAGTGGATATGTGAATACTGTTGTATTAAAGAATGGGACTTTTTCTCATGATTTCATTCCACTTGATATAACTCTCAGGTGTTGAATATGAAGTGATTCGTCCATACTTTCATTGTAGTTTCTTAAAATGGTCAAATTTGTATTACTTAACTACACAGAGAAATTAATATATACCTGTGTGTCATCTTCATATTCATTTTTCTGTTGATTCCATGACCTTAACTCCACCTCTTCTTCTATTTTCTCCTGCTGCTCCTCCTTAACCTGCTGAACACACAAATACAGCATCTGATAAGAAAGCTTGTGCTTCCTATTTCCCGCACTGATGATCTGGCGTTTAAAACCAAAAGAGCAACAACAGTGGAAAAATCAGAAAACTGTAATTGCATTCACATCTAATTGTATCTGCTCACCAGTACCGTAGTGCAAGGAGTGTCAGAGATGTAAAAAGGTGTAGAAATTATAATAGAAAATAATTTATGTTATTATTTAGTGAAATAAGAATTGCTTCAATATTAGGGCCATTACTATGTCTAAGTTATGGTACCAAGACATGAAATAGTTGACAATTAGCAAAAAACCTTTTAAATTAAAATTAGATTTAAATTGGTAATTGTGATCAAAGAACAAGTAAACAAAGAGTAAGTGATGCGATCTTAATTCGCTAAGTACAACAGCTAACCATCCAGAAGAGATTTTCTCTGTTGCCAAAGATCAGTGCTGTCTCATCCATCGTGCAATTGTGAACCCATCCACATATCCAATGGCAACTTGTTTTTTTCTTTGTAATGCGTAACACATTTCAGTCGGTACCAGTGATGAAGAAGTAGCAGATACCTGGTTAGGTGTTCCATGATATCCTGTCTTGAGAACTGTTGCTATGGTAATATAGAGGAGGAACAGTATTCCTGGGTTGACGTAAACTGGCCAATCATGATCAGCATTAAGGTTTAGGTCATAGGATGAGGAGCAGTTTCCTGGTATGATGATGTCCTTCAGACCAAAGAGTCTAGACAGGAAGAGACATAAAGAAATAAAAAATTAGAGAGTGAGAAGGGTTGGGGACAAAGACAACAGGAGGCAGTTAGTTAATGAATGACATGTTGAAGAAATACTTATTTATACTGTTATGAACAGAAGTATGTAAGGCTTATATATATTAGGAGTAGGTGAAGGTGGAGTCAGTTTTAAGTTAGCACTCAAGTGGAGCTATTAATTAGAAGGAGAGTCTGCTTTATTGGCCAAATTCTGTCATGATCTTGGTTTAGTTTGTTTCTGGTTATATTTTTAGATTCCCTGCATCTTGTGTGTTCCTCTCTTTGTGGTGTTCCCTCCATTTTTCTTTGCAGCACCTGTGTTTGTCATGTCTCGTCCTGTTTCGTCGTTAAGTTTCTTTATTTTTGTCATTTCAGTATTTCCTGTTTCATTTTGTGTTTCTCACCTCTCCCCTCGTGTTAGATCACTTCACTTCCTGCCTTTGTGTGTTTTCCCACCACTGTGTTTGTCTACCCGCCCCTGATTGAATCCACCTGTGTCTAATCACCTACACCTCCCTAGTGTATTTAAACCCTTTGTTCCCCTGTGCTCTGTGGATTTCCCTGCCTGTTTCTTCTTGACCAAGTTTTTGGCTCATCCCTGCCTGATTTGTTTGCCTGATCTGACTGCCTACAGCAAGAGGGACCCGGGTTCGATCCCCGATGGTCCTTCTGTGTGGAGTTTGCACGTTCTCCCCGTAGCAGCGTGGGTTCCCTCCAGGATCTCCGGCTTCCTCCCACAGTCCAAAGACATGCAGCTTAGGTTATTTAGAGACTCAAAATTGCCCGCAGCTGTAAATGTGAGCGTGAATGTTTGTCTGTCTCTACATGTGCCCTGCGATAAACTGGCGACCTGTCCAGGGTATACCCTGCCTTCGCCCAATGTCAGCTGGTATCGGCTCCAGCGTCCCTGAATAGGATAAGCGGTTTGGATAATGGAATGGAACTATCTGAACAGATCAGTTATTCATGAATACTAGGCCTACTTCCAAGTTTGAGGTTTTTCTTGTTTTCTGATTCACCATATTTTAAAGAATAGTGGATCTGTGTAGTGTAGTTCGGATTGACAAAATAACCATACAACCAAAAACGTTTCAGTGTCTGAGCACTAAAATGTACACAGTCTAAATGCAGACAGCAGGTTATTATTAATGTTCAGAGGATTGTCAAACTGCTTATTTTAAGAGGTAACCTCCAGAGAGATAAAAAATGAAAGAAAAAAACTGCTGTGCTGGCAATGGCTCATTGTGTACCCTTACTGTTATTTGGACAGTGCACGTAGGGAGCAAATGTTAATCAGAAACTGACATTTCCTCAATTCCTCTCTCCTCATGTCTACAATGAGAGTGATTAAGTTGCAAGTGAGTGGAATGTGGATATGGGAATTAGAAATGCCTTATGCTGCTCACACACCGGGCGCGTTTTTTGATTGATGCGCGTCGAGATTACATACAAAGTCTATGCACAGACGCGATGAGATTAAAAATCGCGGCGCGCCAGTCTCATCGCGTCTGTGCATAGACTTTGTATGTAATCTCGACGCGCGTCAATCAAAAAACGCGCCCGGTGTGTGAGCAGCATTAGGATCCCCCAGAAATATATATATATATATATATGGGGTGTAAATATATATATATATATATATATATATATGAAAAAAACTGCTGTGCTGGCAATATACATATATACTACTAATACTCGAAAACAGACGCACACAAAAAAACTCAGCGTCTTGATAAATTTAGTTGTTTGACTTATTATTACTTATCGTTGTTATCACGATGCAAGGTTTTTCCTATTCCTGTGAGCTACAAATATGAATATATATAGAAATATAAACAGACACAGGCACAGTGTGCTGACAGCTAGGTATACTGACACAGATACCTGGCAAGAACCCTGGTGACGATAGATGAGAGAGAAACAGAGAGGGAGTGAGGTCATACATAATAGTGGAATGCTGCACTGCTTGTTCATCTTTCTGCAATTTAGCTTCGGGTGAAAAGGGGTTGATGGGTGATGAAGCATCAGCTATTAGCTGCTAGCTAGTCATTCCACACATACCAGTCCAGAAATCACACACTCCTCACATTCCTCTGCTCTAACACACACATTATAGTTTATTCTCTTTAAACTCATACAGAGATTGCACATTGCAAGGCAAGCACACTATTAATAGATATTAAAGGTTTCCTGCGAGGAAGGAACATGAGCTTCAAGCCCACTGCCTAAAGAATATCACATGTCTTCGACTAAACTGTGAAGACAGCAAGGAACATTGTGGGAGTAACGAGGCATTTCTAGGTCACAGAGGAAAGAAGATTTAGTGAAGCACATAAGGAGTGATTTCGGCGATATGGAGGTGAATATGCTCCTTCCGGAATGTGGTTATGGCATATTGCAACCTGTTTTCACTCCCAATTCATCAAATACCACAGCTTGGTGCCCCTCGGCTTCTGATACAGCGTCCATATGAGACGTACTGGGCTTTCAACTAACTTTCAACATTATTAGATGGTCAGAGCAACTGATGTAGTAAAATGAGCAAGAAAGTCTATGCAGGGCGGGTGGAAGAGAAAGATGAATTTGTCAAACAAACAGGACTTTCACCCAGGAGACTGTGTCCTGTGTGAAACCAAGTGTAACTTATGTAGCCTAAGGGTAATTAAAAGTTATTTTAGGTAACAAACATACTTATTTAAACCCAAACCATGATCTTTTCCTGAACCTAAGTGAGTGGTTTTGTTGATTAAACATAACCAGGTAGTGTTGTTGCATAAGTAAGCCTAAAAAAAAGTAAATCTATATTCATTTTGAATATAGTTCATTTTGAAAAGAGACTCTATGCATGTAATGAACGGAAACTGGCATGTCCACAACTGACGCTAGAAGGATGTCATAGTTTGAAACGTAAGCTGCAGTATTTGATGAGTTGGAAGTGAGAAAGTGTTGTATATTGATGACTTGACACAATTTTGCAGCTTTCCTCCATGCTGCAAGTTGAACATGTTTGTATTTCATGCAAAGTCAGTTTTAGACAGAGACAAAAAATAGCTGCGGCTTGGGAATATTTTTTGACCTGTGGAAAAACCGATCAGGCACAGTAGGGGGTGCTGTTTTGTGCCTCACCAGTGACTTATAAGTCTCAAAAACTGACCCACATGTCTTTTGTGGTCTGTCGTCAAGCTGGCATATAAAAGATAGACTCATGGGTGGAATTGAGCAAGAGAAGAAAAAAATTCATCAGTATACAGTAAACAAAATGTGAAAAATATTTACCATAAGCCGGTACCCAGACACTTACTACCCTACAAAGAATGGGCCTTGCAATATATTGTTATATATAATATATATATTTTCACCTGTTGGGATCTGGCGACACCTCCTGGCTGGCTGAGTAGCTCACATGCGTTTTCAAGCACCGGAGCATGCATGTTTTCCTTCCTTTCAACAAACGCCTGACCTGGGATCTGCCAGACACATCCCCAGCTCCGGCCAAAACCTGATGCTGGTCCCTTCATTGGCCAAGAAAGTGCCCCCCACTGTTTGTGCCGACCTGCTTTATAAGCGCTCTCACGGCGAGAATCGCTCTCTTCAATCTGGACGTCGTCCTGGGACAAGAAGACCCACCGGGCTCTTCCTCCAGCATCACGGTGGCAACAGAAGACCCACGAGGAGCCGCGGCCTCATCAAATCATGTCAGGTCACATCTTACATTTGCTGGTCGAAAACAGACTGTGTTTTATTTTGAGTTCTGGATCCTAGTGCGAGAACGGATAGCTTCTATCCCGTACCTCCACCCTTTTTGTGTACACAGCCGGCAGAAAGACGATTAACTCTCTTTCCTCGCCAAAGATTGCCGGGAGGGACGAACCGACCACGTCGCCTCAGCCGAAGTTAAATAGCCCTCTCTACAGAGAGGAAGCTTCTACAAGTAAGAGTCATGGTATCTGGGCCTAGCTTAGCATTAGCTTAGCATTAGCTTAATTTAGCCTATTCGTTGATGTGTTGTTATTCCCGTATCTTGTTGTGTTAAGTCACTGTCGTGTTATACCGTGTTATTGCGCAACCATCGCGGACCACGGAGTCCCGTTATACTGTGTATTTCCTGCTGTAACTGTTTGCATTAGATCCGTCGCTGCTAGTGAATGTGGAGTTTGTGATTCTATCACTTTAAAGACTGAAACCACGGTGGCCGGACCCTCGTCTCGCCGATCGAGTTTCGGGGTGATAAGAAAGCAATACGCTCACCTCACCGCAGTGTTAAAAAAAAATTTGTTTTGGGGATTATTTTATTTCATTTTGGTTTATTCTCTCTTCCTTGAATCGACTCTGTGAGTAGGTGTAGAGCCGTGGCTATCACTGCATAAGCTGCCGTCAGTTCAGAACGACGAGAGCAGACTTGTGCAGGATAAGACCAGCTGTTCTCACTCTCACTACGACATCGCAGGCAGAGTTTTGATTTCGCTCTCTCTTTTTCTCTCTCTCTCTCTCTTAACCAGCACACACATAGTTAGAGCCTCTGATTTTGGGTGAACCCCTCGCAATCTATTGTCCCTACTCACGTGGTGCGCCGTCCCACGGGGTCACACGCAGCCACCTCTCAGCCATTTTGTCTAGGTCCCAAGAGTCCGCCATCTTGGTTTGTAGTTCTAGATTGCCCCCTCCTCTTTTCATCACTGATGGAATAGGTTACACCCCCTCGTTTCACACACATAGATTCTCTCTCACACACACACACACACACACACACACACACATACTTACATACATATATTCTTACCCCATTTTATTCATTTGACTTTAGGTATTTGTTGGCAAAAATCTAAATGACTAATTAGTATGCGTTTCAATGATTAAAGAATGTTATACATTTAACAGAAGCTCATCTCTTCTGTAGTGTTTAAGGCCTGTGTCCTTGTGCAAACTTTCACTGACACTAGGTCTTCAGCAAATGTTTAATCTATTAAGAAGCAGTTGATTGCCGAATGAACACTTCAGCTGTTTGTCCTGAATAAGAATGATAACAAACATGTAGAAAGCGTCAATACTTACGCAGGCCTGATTTGCGATAGAAAGTGACCTTTGTACTAGAACGAATAGTTAAAGTGTCCAGATACCCAGACGCCTGTGTGAAACGTGAAATGTGTGTGTGTTACCCTGTGCCAGCCCACTGCATGTTGTTTACTTAGTATACATATCAGAGACTCGGAGACCGATCTTCGAGCGGTCTTGATGTACATTCTGTATGTGAATCAACCCTGTCTCCTTCTTTGCAAAGAATAAATGTCCAATGATGAATGATTTTTTACACCAGTCTCGAGTGAATTTTTCTAACAGTATTAGACACATAAAATTGTATGATAGTGTTTGTTGGTTGCAGTATTACTTGATTTGATAATTTATTATTTTGATTTAATAAACTCTGTTATATTTTAAAGAGCAGTCATCTGTGAATACTTGTGCATATGTGTGTAATAATAACTGGATGTAGTAGCCTGTGCTTGAACTTAAACTTTCACTTTCACTCCGAATGTGCAATCGTACTCAGACTATTGACATTGTGAGTGACCACTAATTATGAGACTTAGTTTATTGTTTGGTTATTGGTCCCTGTTCACAGGGTGGTGCCCCGTTGTTATTAATAATCATTAATAATTGTTACTTACATTAATAATTCTATTGATGTCAAAAATTCAGTTTCTTAGATGCTAATAACCAAACACGCTCCTCTACGTTCCCAACACACCCAACATACTTTAAAGCAATTTTTTTTGTCTGCCCAGAGAAACTTTAGAACACATTAAAATAAATAAAACTTATTGTTGGAATGCTGTTAAGCATTCCAACTATTGTTCTTCGAATCTTTATTCAACTTCTATTTCTTCCGTCGCAACGCTTCTTGTCCTTCATTTTTTAAGCTACAGAAACCGTTCAACTATTAAAATGTTCAGCTCTTTCACCAGAGGGGTGCTATGACTTTTCATATTTCTAACCTTTAAACTTTTTGAATTATTAAGGTTTTTATTTTCAATGGGATCTCTATGGAGAATATTTTCAAATGGCTTCAGGCACACAGGTGTTCGCGATTGAGCCAATTAGTGATATTTATAAACACAGACTCACAGACACACGCGCACATACACTCCTCTCTCTCTCTCTCTCGCTCTCTCTCTCTCGCTCTCACACAGTCATTCAGGTCTTGGAGACATGATTTGTTGCAGCTGTTACGTGTTGCAGCTCGGCCAATCAGATATGAGGATTCTGATAAGTTTCCTGATTCGAGTGACATTTACACACACCGCGACACAAGAGGGAGAGACGAGGAAAGACATGTCAGAGCAGGACAATAGTCATGTAAGCTGTAAAAGATAAAACATAGTACAATCTCCAAATGAGAAAGTTTGCCAGAGATATCAGAGCCTCTCTCTCTGCCTCACTTTTCATATTTCTAACCTTTAAACTTTTTGAATGATTCAGCTTTTTATTTTCAATGGGATCTCTATGGAGAATATTTTCAAATGGCTTCAGGCACACAGGTGTTTGCGATTGAGCCAGTAATTAGTGATGTTGACACAGACACACACGCACATACACTCCTCTCCCTCTATCTCGCTGTGTGTCTCTCTCTCATACAGTCATTCAGGTCCCCCCCCCACACACACACACACGCCATTTTAAAATAAAAGCCCCACAGAATGAATCCTAACTGAAATGCTTGTGATGAGCCTGTCATTTAATAACCGGTTTGTGTTTATCTAACATTATGATTCTGTCTCCTCTCCCCAACACCCCACACCCCATTTCAAAATAAAAGCCCCAGAGAGTGAATTCTAACTGAACTGCTTGTGATGAAGCCTGTAATTTAATAACCTGTTTATGTGTGTCAAACATTATGATTATGTCTCCTCTCCCCCTCCCTCCCCCACCCAGCCCCACCCTTTCAAAATAAAAGCCCCATGGATGAACTGTATTTAAACAAGCTCAAAATTTGGCTTTTTTGTTAAAAAAATGAATGCTCTAACTACTACTGCTGCTGCTAATATAGTATTACTACTACTGCTACTACTACTTCTACTATAACTTTTGCTGTTGCTACTAGTGCTACTACTGCTACTGCTATTACTGCTACCATCAATATTATTACTACCACTACTGCAATTACTACCACTACTACTATTACTTATACGACAACTGCTACTACTACTGCTATTCATGCTACTAAAAGTAGTAATACTACTACAGCTATTTGTACGACTGCTACTAGTACTACTACTGCTGCTACATCTTCTACTGCCATTACTATCACTATTACTACTACTACTACTACTGTGATATTAAATACTACGACCAATACTACAGCTATTACTATGACTACTGATAGTACGTCTTCGACTACTTCTTCTAATTACTGATGCTTCTACTACAACTTCTACTACTACTACAAATATCACTAATACTACTACTAGTAGTTATTCTCATGCTACTAATACTTCTACGAATAATACTTCTACTACAACTACAACTTCTACTACTACTACAAATATCACTACTACTACTACTAGTAGTTATTCTAATGCTACTAATACTTCTACTAATAATACTTCTACTACAACTACAACTTCTACTACTACTACAAATATCACTACTACTACTACTAGTAGTTATTCTAATGCTACTAATACTTCTACTAATAATACTTCTACTACAACTTCTACTACTACAAATATCACCACTGATGAATTTTTTTAAGCCACAGAAACTGTTCAAATATCAAAATGTTCAGCTCTTTCAGGAGAGGTGTGATATGACTTTTCATATTGTAATCTTTAAACTTTTTTAATTATTAAGCTTTTTGCAATTTGTTTTTGAATTGGATATCTATTTTCAGCAATGTTTTTGCGATTAATTTCAGCTTTCAGCATTCCAACGCATTTTCAGCAGGAAATGCTTTTTCTAGTTCCACTATTTCTTCCGTCCCCTGTTTCGTCGCAACGCTTCTTCTCCTTCATATTTTAAGCTACAGAAACCGTTCAACTATCAAAATGTTCAGCTCTTTCAGCAGAGGGGTACTATATCTCTTCATATTTCTAACCTTTAAACTTTTTGAATTATTAAGCTTTTAGCAACTTTATTTTGAATAGGTTTCTATGGAGAAGATTT
This sequence comes from Lycodopsis pacificus, assembly GCA_028022725.1. Classification (NCBI taxonomy): domain Eukaryota; kingdom Metazoa; phylum Chordata; class Actinopteri; order Perciformes; family Zoarcidae; genus Lycodopsis; species Lycodopsis pacificus. The sequence continues at coordinate 4,029,770 of CM051699.1, read as the reverse complement.
TCAAATCCTCTTAAACTGCTTCAACTTTCAAATCCTTCAACTTCCTCATACTTTCAGCTACAGACACCATTTCAACTTTCAAATGTTGAGAAAACCCTGAACTATTGCCGGACAATACAGCTTTCTGATATCTTTTAAACTTTTTGAACTGCAGCAATTTAACTTTTATGATTTTTCAGCCCTTTTCTGACTTTATAATGGGTGTGTATTGCGCAGCTTAGAGTACGTGAATTTCCGAGTACCCTTAAACGCCTCATCTTAACTTCACTACGGAACAAACCAGGCCTCCCACATTGTTATCTGAGTCATTGACCGGTAAGTAGCACAGTGTGCTTCTATACTCAACTTTAAAAATGAAGCTTCCACATTTTACAATGGCATTACAAGTGGTTTCTAACTCAAACAGGGTTCAAAAAAAGCAAGAAGAGTAAACATTTTCCCGGTGAACCAAAGAAAAACTGTATTGTTGTTAGCATAGCTGCTAACGTTCGTCATACGGCTCCTTCTGGTTTACTACGGGACTATAAACTGTTCATAGTCTCGCTTCGTGTTGTAGTGCGAGCTCGTAGCATGAACGGAGCCAATTATACTCCATGTGCTGTGCGCGCATTAATCTCAGAAATGCCAGAGGGCGAAAAAACTAAATGAACTGTGAAGAATTAAAAAGACGAGTGAAGAATGAAGTCATGTATTACATGCGTTGTCAGCGTCCGTGATTACGGAATTTTCTGAATGAATTACACATATGTTTGTCAATTTAAAATATTAATTCGTAAGTCAAGAAAGGAATATTTTGTTGTCAAACTGTTGAAGTCTAATACTTAAAAAAGACTGTACTTGCATGAACAACAGGCCTTGCCTGTTCTCTACTTCCCGGCTGATAAGAACAGTAGCAGAATAAAACACATCATGTATGATAAGGTACATGTGTGGATGGATATAGCTAAGTTACCTAGCGAGCTAGCTAGCAAGCCAAGGTAACGGCCGTGCAGCTGACGTACATGATGCTAGACCAGAGATTAGTTCACTGATCGGTTTCACACAAAGCTAAACGATACGACAAATGTCTGACAATCTGAGACTTTCTTGACTTGCAAAATAAATATTAAATTCACAAACATATGTGTAATTCATAGCACAATTCAAACTGGATGAAATAAACATTTATCTCTCGCCGTTAGCTGCTATACATAGTCGTTCTTATTTATTTATTTATTATACTATATTGATCCCGGTAAGGGGGAAATTTGTCTCTGCATTTGACCCATCCCTGTATATAGGGAGCAGTGGGCTGACTATGACAGGCGCCCGGGGAGCTGTTAGGGGTTCAGTGTATTGCTCAGGGACACTTCGACACATGACACGTCCCAGCCAAGGATCGAACTGTCGAGTTATAAAGTAAAGTCCCACAGGACACTGTAAAGGGCGTGACTTCATCTCTCTATTAAACTGACAATAAACCACTAAGCTAATTAACAGGTTATTTCTAATGTAAAACTAGTCTTTTTCATCAAACTATCCTGACAACAATATGTTTGCTGTGGTAACATTACAGTCAGAGTGTTTTATAACGGTTTGTTAGTTTTACCAGCAGCTAAAGCTGTTCAATTATTATTATGGCCACTTCATGTGTCAATGTGTAAATCTGTAACAGAAAGTGACCAATAGACACAATTATACACAAGCTTTGTGATCTTGAATTAGACCTTAATGTACAAATAACCTTTGTTCATATAATGCTGATAATATCGTTCTGTAGTAATCCACTGATATAATGCAGGCCCTATAGGAACATAACTTTATATATTCAGTACACAGAGACATTAGATAATCCATTATTAGTCCACAGTGAGCCCTCACATACCAGCTTGCTTAAATCTGTGATTGTTCTGCGTTGACATTAAATAGAAAACCTGATGGGCCCTGTTCATCTCCCTTCTACATGGATTGAATGTCATGAATGTCCTGTAGATCGTCAAGCATTTACCTTCATCCTCCTCAGCTTTGCATATGAACGACTATCATCCATCAGTTATTATGCCATATAGAATACACCTGATTTCAGCGCGCTATGGTAATACAAACGGCACGGTCCGGGCCATAGATTTGGGCAATGTGTATGACAATACACATTGTTGGATCATAGCGATTTGTGGCATTATTATATCGTTTCCAGCAAGGTGGCGATACCGTTGCTTGTCATGGAGAGTGCTGCTCAAGCTGAGGAAACAGTTGGATGATGTCATGATGACATTGATAATACTTCTACTACAACTACAACTTCTAGTACTACTACAACAAATATCACTACCGATGGAATTCTTTTCAGCTACAGAAACAGTTCGAATATCAAAATGTTCAGCTCTTTCAGGAGAGGGGTGATATAACTTCATATTTGTAATCTTTAAACTTTTTGAATTATTCAGCTTTTTGCAATTGTTTTTGAATTGGATATCTATTTTCAGCAATGTTTTTGCAATTAATTTCAGTTTTCAGCATTCCAACGCATTTTCAGCAGGAAATGCTTTTTCTAGTTATTAATAAAAGCCATTCCTTCCTGGGTTAAGGTACAGGAAGTGTTGCTTCATGGTGACATATTGTTTAATGTATAATGAATAAAAACTCTGCATTCATCTAAGAAAGATATTATTTCACTAATTAACCTTATGTTGATTCTCACCACGGTAATGAAGTGGTTGAAGTTGGCTATAGTCCATACCCGTGTATTGCACCACACCTAATTTGAATTAAAACATTTCATGGTTGCATGCACAGTGTGCTACACTCTTACCTGGCCCACAGACTGTGTGGGGGGAACAGGGCCTGGGCCAGCAGACTCTGGTACACGTACAGACAAACCATGTGACCAGCAGTGAAGAAGCCCACCATCACACACAGTGCATTGAAACCCAGGTGACTGATGGGAAGGTGGCATGCCCACCACGTGCACACGCCAATGAAAAGCACGAAGTAGATGGCTGAGAAGGCAGAGGGCAGTGTGATGCCTAGGATATAAAAGGAGAGGGTCACAGACAACATTCAAAATACACGGACAGAAACTTGTATAAATAACTGGAACTTGTGTGCTAGCTGTCAAACCAGTGTAATCCTTGGAATTTGGTGTTCATGAACAGAGAAGAAAGAATACTTCATTCACACTTCACAAATATGTCTTCCAATACCTCCAAAGCTATCTTTTACTTGTTTTATTTTGAAGGAAGTGCTCATTTTCACTGACAAACAATTTAAGTTTGCTCTTTAAACAATGTTGTACTATCTTAATTCCTTGAACATACGTTTAAATGCTAACCATATTGTTAAAGGACATATTGTTTATCGCTCTGGTGATTAATGCTTTGTAGTTTTTTGACAGTGTAAAAAAAAAAATAGCTTCTTAAATGTCATATATGTAACATAGTATATATTATATATATATATATATATATATATATATATATATGTCATGATTATATTGTGCAGGTCTAGTGGAGATGATGGTGCAGATCTAAGTACTGTCAGAGGCCTTAACTCAAACTAATTAAAGGTGACATATCAGTCAAACAATGGCAGTGGCTTCTCTTACAGACTGGCCACACATGACAGATTTTCTGGGTGTTTAAGCATATTTATTATTTTGAAATGGTGGTCAGTGAACATCTGTCTCTGGATTGTGTTTTCCAATGCTAATTATAAACAGCCTGACAAAGCAAATATGAGCAGAAATTTAAAATTGAGCACCAAATACCAGTGTCTGGACTGTGCTTTTTTCAGCTGCTTCTTCATGTGTTGTGAAAAATTTGGAAACCTGAGAAAGTAATGTTGTAACATAGATCCTACCAGCCAAAGCCAGCAAGCCGATGGCCAAGATTTTCCCCAGGTCCCGCAGAGCTTTCCGAGCTTTGGTCTTCAGACGCTCAGCCAGCTGCTTGGCTCTGGTTGCTGTGGAAACCTCCGCATCAGGTTCACCGGGTAATGATCTTTCTTCTTCATCTTCATCTCCTGATGCCTCTTCCTCTTCATCCTCTTCATCCTCTTCATCCTCTTCATCCACCTCATCCACCTCATCATCTTTGCTTGTTTCTGTTGAATCAACTTCAAGCTAATGTGCGAAAGGAACAGAGGTAACAGTTATTATGATAGTACACTCACATATTAAATTGTTTTATTTAGTTGCAGACAGTGCAAGTGCAGTGATTGCACAAGCGTGCATTTCCTTTGAAAGAACAAAAAAGAACTTGTAAGACTGAGTCAGTCTATTCATGAAAATATTTAACCAGGTTATGGGGTAGATTTGTCTCAATATTTGTTTTTAGTTATGAATCGAAAAGGCATTTGTGGATCTCAATTATACGCTTGTGGATTTTATACACAGAGTTTTGAGAAAAACTTTCGACCAGTCTAAACAAAATTGTATCACTCAGCCATTTTTGATTGGCATGTGACCACCTGCTGAAAATGTCATTTCTGCATTTCCAAGTGACACCAGTTTTTCTATTGAGTGTTTTTCTTTTGAAAAATAATCCTCGGTTGGCATTGGAAATCAGTGAATCTTACATCATACTTTAGGTGATGTGTGTTTTTTTCGTTTGTTCTGGTGCTCTGCACAGCTCTGACATCCTCCCCGGTCCCCTTGCTGCTTAAACTAGCATTGAGCTTCAGAGAGCAGGTGTGTGCAGGTGTCAGATGTGCAGAGTACTGACACTTGTAATAATATAGAAATCTCAAGAAGCACTGTCATTGGTTTCTGAAATACTTTCACACACGCTAATACTCACTGTGTATATACTGTGTATATATATATATTAGGGGTGTAACAGTTCACAAAATGCACAGTTCGGTACGATACAGTGGAGCCACGGTTCGGTACGTTTCGGTACAGTAGAAAACTATAAATGCCAGAGAAATGTACTTAATTTTAAAATATATTTATTCATTACAACTAACATCATAAAGTTATTCTTTGACTTTGAACAATGATGGAACTATACCTGAGTGACCCATCTTCTGGGGTGTCTTCTTAGCAACACATAAGCATAAAAAACAAAAAATGCTCCTTAATGTTATGTAGTATTGTTACTTACATCTTGCAAAAGAGATTTTTAATCTCAATGGGACTACCTGGTTAAATAAAGTTAAAAAAAAAAAAAAAGATTATTATTATTTTTTTTTTCTTTTTTCAAACTTATTCGGTTCGTCATGCGTACCGAACCGTGAGCCTCGTACCGAACGGTTCAATACGAATACGCGTATTGTTACACCCCTAATATATATATATTAGTGACATATATGATTGAGTGATACAAACAAACAAAATCCTGTCTATATATGACAAGATGAAAAAACAGCAAATTAGTGCTGAATGCAAGAGAATCTTATTGATATAGTAATTTGCTGTTAGCAGCTGATGCACGTGTAAACATCATGTCACGATTACAGCAGTTGAATTGGATGTACACGATAAAAACATAGGCTAAGTAATATCAAGGTGAAATGTCATTAGAGGAGGGTTCCTATACGGTTGTGATCACGAACACACTTGGATCCTGAAGGAGAAACGCTTAACTTGCCTTGTGCCTCCCTCCTTTAACCTGCAGAAGGAATATTTGCATGATATGCAGTAACAGGTGGCAACGATCTCATGTTTCGAATCACTGAGACAGAAATATTACTCATCCTCCTCATACAAAATGTGATTTCATTGCTGTGTGTAAAATTTTCCACTCAGCGGTGAGTAGTTGGCTCAGGAAACCCTCTGAATTATGAAATATAATGAATCATTTACGAGAGAAACCCAATGCATCTAAGAATTGATTATCTCTAACACATAGTAGTTTTGGGAAATATTGTTCACTACAGAAGTTTACAAGCTGCTATTTCCAGTTTAAAGGCTACACTACAACTCTATTACTGTACACTACCACCAGTGGAGCATTAAGCAGCTTGAGTTGCTGTTAGTTGTTAGAGTTGTTGGAGATTAAACCAGAGCTAAAAGGAGAGTGAACATTGGACTTAAATTCATCAAGTGATGAAACCTGATTCCAATGGGATGATAATGTTGCTTTGTGTCAGCTGCATGTGTGAAATGGGACATTTGAGCAAAAAACAAAATGCAGAGTTGTTAATAATTCTCCGTGGGCTCATCCTTATAAACGGCATATTTCAATCAACACAAAGCGATTTCATCCATTGTTTATATAAAACTGCTAAATAGTGCCCCTTTAAACCATGTATCTTACCTGCTTCTAATGGCACGGCTCGACAGTCTATTCTAAAGTGTAATACTCCACTAGCATCCCTAAAGACTGCAATGCTTCTTACATAATAAGAAAATATTGGACAGAGTGAACTACATGACAATTTAACTGTTTTTAGACCCTTAGCATGTGGGCCGAAAACATTGTTCTGAGGATAGAGCAAGAAGGGCTAGAGGAAAGGGGGTCACCTATCATGAGGGTGTATCTTCAACAGCTCATGACTATCCATCATACATTTCATGAATATCCAATCAAGGGAAAATTTTGACCTGAAAATGCTGTTCAAAGACAGGTCAGGGCGTCACTATGAAGCATCCTCTGGGACCAGCAATATCCAATGGAAATATAGCCATTATAGTTCTTATTGCTCTGGACCCAAGTGTTAGACACACTGACCGACAAATCGACATTGCCATCATTAGGCCCTGCTGCTAACAGGGCCAAAACATCAAATGTTTATAAGTTATCTCATTTCAATGTTCATATATCAACATGAAAAACTCTCGAAACGTGTAGTGGAATATGTATTTTACTCAGATTCCATTGTATCCTCCTCCTCTTTATGACCTACATCCCTGTATTGTTTGTTTGGGCGCTACCCACAATGCTACCCTCTGCCGCACCAAAGGGAATGACTCACGAGTTTCCAGAGCCCCATTAAGGAGCTCCTGAATATCATCCCCCACCTCACCGGAGACCCTAAACCAGCGCAGACTACCAACTCCACCTCCATCGCCTGCCACCCTGGAGCCCAACTGCGTCTGGACATGGCAGGACCACCTCAAACATGGCAGCAAGACCTCCGCTGAGTACCACCATCACAGCTACGCAGACTGAAGCTAAATTAGAGAAGCTATGCTGAATCCCTCACTGGAGCTACAGGCTCCTGTGACATGATGGACATCATCTACACTCGCATTATCAGCCATCGGCTCTGGTAAAAAAACTAAAAAAACAACAACACACACACATACATGCACACCACCCATCTCTAATAATTCTAAGCATCTAATCCATAGTTAACAGAACACATTTCCACTTTGTACGAAAACAACATTAAAATGAATATTGCAGTATTCAAATAATATGATTTCTTTTTTTAAATGAGCCCATAGAACTTGGGTCGAGTGTTCAGACATAACAGTAATAACTCTGATTTCACTGATGAACTCAAAGACTGACACAGGAACAGGAACAGCAGAATAATTTGACATTACTAGTACAAAGGGAGAAAAACACATTAATAACAGAACTAATGCCTGCCTAATTCTTCCCCCAAAGAATACTTGTGATGAAATGACAAACAAAAATGGGAACAAGGAAAAAAGGAACTTATGCAGCTCTGCCAGACCCTCAGTCTGTACATAGTCAGTGGTAGGTTAAGATAGGACTTCTGTCGCCGTTACAACTACAGCTCTTCTCTTGGCAGTAACACAGTAGATTACACAACAACAGATTTGGAACCTTTCTCTTTCAGAGCTTTAACAGTCAAGCAACAAAGCCCCTTTCAGACCATTAAAAAAATCTGGATATACACTCTACACAACTACATACGGGAGCAAAACAGTTTACCTGAATATCAAGATGCAATGAGCATTTAAAGTCTTTCCTGGCCCATACATATCCACACAGTGAAGAAGGAGTTAACCTAGACACACATCAACCTAGTTAACCTAGACACACATCAACAAGATATTTCATTATGTGGTACAACAGTCTAACGTCTAACCCAGTCTAACCCAAAGCCCAGTGTACCAGAAAACCAGGACCCACGTATTCACTAAGGTACAATTAAACAAAATAAACAGTCGTTGAGAATTAAATGAGCGTACCAGCTCAAAAACAAGGTAAGGTTAGTTGAGGAATCAACAAACTAACCGTTTCTGGGACCATCTTAAACAAACAAAGTCATTAATTTAAGATGAAGATATAGTTAAAGCACTTCAAAGACATATGCCAAGAAACATGTAACACACCGAACAAGACCAAATACAATAAAAATGTAAATAATTAGAGACAATTATTAAAGACTACTGTAAATGTATTAGGTATCCTAGCCTGTGTCCGTCCTGAGGTCTGTGAGAAACCATGATGCCAGTTTTTGGATTTTCCATTACATGCTATCAGGCCAACTATGCCTGTTGTGTCTCAAAGTTTACCAAGGGCCAGTGTTCCCAACATGGAGGCAAGCCTTAGAGCTGGTGAATACAATGAGAAGTGAAACAAATGGCACTTGGATCAGAGGTGAATCCTGCTGTGTACTCCTGTTTGTGAACTTCAAAAAAAAAAATACACTCATATCATCACAATAAATCAAATTGCCCTAGAGATTTACCATGACAAAACCAATTTTACAGAATGACAAAGTACCCAGGTTCAGTTATTGAACTACAGTTTTGCTTTTGCATTACCGGTACTTGAATAATATAAATTTTTGAGATGTTCTTCTTTTTCTCCAGTACACTTCCAAATTATGTTTTACTTTATCTTATGGACAGAGTTTGTTAGTTTGTAAATTTTAAATTGAATATCAGATATCGAATACAGCAATCATCTTCCTTTCCCCTTACATTCTTCCTTTTGTATTTCCTTCTTCTCTTTCTAAGATAAACTAAATTAGCGTGCTCAACCGGGTGTTTTGTTTCCACCACTGCAGATTGAAGCTATGGCCGATAAACAGCATGGCTACTGCAGAGAAATTTGTCCCATGAATATCTACCGATTGTAACCTTTCCTACTAAACACAAAAGCCAGATGTCAGAGGTTGCTTGTCTTTTTTGCGGGGGGGTTTTATACAGTGGGAAAGTGGCGTTAGATGGCAAACTAAACTCTGGGCCTAATGCTAAGCCAGTTCTATAAGTTACTAATCAACATAAGCTTTTGGTCAGGCAACACAATCAAGAACGTGTTAATGCAATTAAGGCCTGCCCAGGACTCAGGCTTCTTTAATTAGTTACTGGCACCTTGATGAGGTACTGTTAAGTGCAAACCTGCTCCATAAAACCTTACTTAAGTAAAGGAGGCTTACTAACCTAATCATCCAGTTAAATTGCTTCATAAAACAGCACCTCCATAATTAATCAAAGACTGTATCAACTTTAACTTTTTTAACGCAACAACACAGCATCCCCCGGGTCCATACTGTATCACAATCTTGCATACTGTACATACACATGACTCACCGATGTAATGTTGGCAGCAGCCACCATTTCTCTGTTCCTGACCAATCTTCTGCAGAGGACGATTGTTATCAAGGCAACCACACACACACCCATGTCAGGACACAGAAGGCGTAACACACTCCAAGGATCATCCAAGGGAACCCTATGAGACACAGACATGCATATGTGGATGTTAAGGGAGGTCAAAGATGTTCCCATTTCCAAACACCTGCAGGTAGGTGCAACTGAAAAAGCATATATTTTGATATTTCCTAAAATATTCTACATGTCTTCTTCCTGTGGTGGCAGATACAATTAACCTGCTCCTGTCCCCTGTCTCATATTACTTGAAATATGTGGGCATATCTAATTTGTAGCATATCAGACTGTTGTCTTGACAATGACAGTGGCACGTATAACTGGTGCTTCACTAGTTACATACCTGGACAGTCCTATATGTCTGGTTATGGTGTCCCATTGTGAACAGTTATCACCTATGGCGATGTTGAGAGGAGGATATGTGTATAGTACTGTCTGGAAGCAGATATGAGCCAGTACAAATAGTAGACTGGTACAGAAAACCACTCTAATAAACCGTCCCGTGTGACCTGGAAGACAAAGAGACAAGAAAGACAGATGATGGAGATCAAACCTGAGGAAACAGACCTCAATGTACAGTAAAATGTCACATGAATACAGAGTAAAATACAGACAAATCATACTTAGCATCACTGGCGGGCCGTGCATTTTATACCTGGGCCTTCTGTGCTGTCCTACTGAGCTACGGTTATTTGTTTCTATTGGTGTAATAATACACGTATTCGTATTAAACCGTTTGGTACGAGGCTTACTAACCAAACAATACGTTTGAATAATACTGGTGCATTTGGAAAATGCAGAAGCTTAAATTGTGGGAAATATAATGTTTTCGGTGGACTGCGCTCACATAACAGACAACGGGATGTGTGACCTTTTGAACCCGGAACAATAACAAAAAACAGCTGAGGCCCAGCTAAGGTCCACGCGAAAGCCGGCCGGCGCGACCGGTGAAAGCGTGTTAGTTGATCTGTAGATCCACTCGCTGTCAGCCAGGAACACCGTTCATACAAATCCTTTTCCTGGCTGAGTCAGCCATTGAGTGTTAAAAAAACAAAGCTAGGTAAAAAAATGAATAAACTACACCAAGCAAAACCCTAAAAATGTTATAATATCTTCCATATCTTTCAATTTGAACTCTTACTACTCCAACTAACTTCTACCAGCTTCCTTAAATTTCACATTAGTCACGCGCTCGCCCACTGACCAAGATTAACTCTCAATGTCACTACAATGTACAGCAGCTTAACTGGTGGGTTGCATAGATTTCCTGATTTACTCAGAAGGTATCATATAGAGGCCTTTAGCCTTTTTTGTTGTAGTCATGTCTCTTTCTCCGCAAACTTGTCATTTACTTTTTTATTTTTGAGAAAGGAGAGGGCAGGAAAGATGTGACCACAGACTGTAGAAAAACATGGATAAAACATCTGGGACATCCCCGTTTGTCCGACCCAGAATTTAGTGAGGCAGGCAGAGCCTAATGGAGCTGAGCCGCAAAGCGCAAGTGGCAACTGCCACAGCTGATTATCATAAGACATTTTTCAAACACTGCTCGAAACATACGTCTTCTCAAGCCATTTCCTTAATGGAACAATATTTCTCAAAATCATTCCTGAGACTCACACTAGAGGTAAAACTAGCATTTGAAACCTCCTAACTTCTTGCTGGAAATATGTTTAGGTTTGATTGGACTGTGAGTGCACCAGGAGGAAATCAGCACAAACACAGGAAGAACATGTAAACACCACACACAACAAACCCAGCTGGGCGGCAGGTTAGAAACAAGAACCTTCTTGCTACTCTCACTCATGCAACTTCAAGAACTAAATATGGATACACTCAAAAGGTATTTAGACAAAGCAATAAAATAATCCTTTCAAATTTCAATTGTTTATATCTTTCAGAAACCAACAAACTGTAACACCCATTCTATTTGACGGTCAGTATGAAAATAGCCACAGCACCTAGAAAATCCTGTTCTCATGTTAACTTCCTTCACTGTTCATGTTCACTGCTGAACCATCAATCATTTTGTGTTGGCATCCATGAGGAGGAGCCATGCGTTCAGAAAAGAGATGGGAGGAGTGTGACGAAAACCAGTCCATAAAACCCCGCCCAGGACAGACCTGCTCACAGTACGAATAAGCCCCTATCAAACACGGAATCTGGATCATTGCTGGGTTTGCCTACCTATTTAAATCATGAATTAGATTTAGTTAAACATGAGAGGACTGCTACAGATACAGCCACAACTGGCTCTTTACCGTGGCTGCAGCACTGATAGAGGACAGAAGATGATTGGGAAACATCATAAAAGATGTTGATTTTGACCGAGTAAAACTCTGTAGTAAAGCTCACCTCTATGTCAGTATCCTGACTAAACAAAAAATGAAAGACTCTCTAAACCTCTGCAATAAATGTTCCCATAAATTTAATTGTTTATTTAATATAGAATATAGAACACTGCCTGTTTTAAACAGTCCAAAGAATGTTTCCAAAGCATATTTCATATTCTATCAACTTCTAAAATATTAATGGAAATGTTTATGGTTAATGGATTTATTATCCAAGAAGCATAAAAACAGATACAAACAGTTACAAACCGAATCACACAATCATTAACAAAACAAACCTATCACAATTATTAACAATTTTCCATATACAACCTTTTACCCAGTGTGTTCTCACAATCGTATCTCCCCACAACGCTATCGCCAACACGGCAACCACGGACATGACAAGACACAACTGCTACCGGACTTATTTATCATTTACCCACCCAAACGTCCTTTAATATCTCGCATTCAAAGCCCCAAGCACCCCGCGGCAATCCTATCTATGCAGACCCGATTCCCGGCAGCAGTGCCTGGCTGCTCCCAAATGCTACCGAAGCTGTCCTGGCTCACCAGACCCTTCTTGTCAGTGTCTTTATTCCGTTTTGAACCACACCATTCAAAACTCAAACTCTAGGCAAGGCCGGCGAGGTAGTCTGCGGACATCGGGCTCCTTTACTGCAGGAATCCCCGACCCCCGACGGTCTAACTCCGCCGGTCCTACCTATACCGAGCAGTGTTGGTCCACCACACCCGAGAATACGCAGATCAGGCCCATCAGGGCTGCCACCCTTCAACGCTTACCGATTACGCACTCCCAGTCCGCGCAGCGTAACAAACGCTCTGAATCTCAGCATTCCTTAATACTTACACACAGTATTCTAAATACTGACTCTGTATTAAAATATAATACATACTCATACCATTATAAAATCAAATGTGAGATCAAATCCGAGCCACCCAGAAGGCTGGTCTGCCTCCTCGGTGGCCAGCAGAAGATCTGAAAAAAACCCCAGAGTTTCAAACCCTTTGTCCCCTCAAAGTTGCATTCCTCAGCTCATCGATCAGCTCACTGATTGGCTGAAGTCCAACAAGCCCCACCTGGGCCTATGCCCCATTGTCCTAAACTTCACACCTCTCCCTGCCGCTTTCACACCACCCCAACTCCAGCACATTCCTCAAACCCCATCTCACAGACACTCAATGCATGAAATAAAAATTAAAACCCTCACACAGAAAATGTAACAAAATACAATACATGTATTTTGTATTTAAAATATAGGAAATGCTTTTTTTCCGTTTTCTCACAATTTGGTATAGCAGAGCATTCAGGTTTGGGCTATATAATATAATATAATTATATATAATGTACACAAAGCTCTGGTGAACCCCACAAAAAGGAAGAACAGTCACAGAATGTCAGTGTAACTAAGCACATCTGTGCTTGTTGATGGTCCTTCTTGAACATCATCTTGCTGAGACATGTTGTCCACCTGGCCAACTGTAGAATGTATGAAATAATAAAACTAAGAATACTTTCACAATATGCCTTTTAAATAAAATAAATTGGATATTTAATGTTTTTTTAAACAAATGGACATCTACTGTCATAGCCTGGCTAACTGTGAACTATATTATCTGCCAGTAATTGATATGGCATTATGACATTCACATTGAGAAGATACAGCATAACTCAGTGGTGGGCCGTCAGGGCCTGCAAGGCCTTCTGTGCTGGCCTAAACAGAATCACAAAGTTATGTCTATTTTATAATTTAATAATTTTTCTTAAATACACTACATGTATTCAAATTTATAAAAATATTGTTCCCATTATCTTATGTTCTCATTGCACAGCTCCTGTCTTCCTCAGCTGCTCTGCTTCCAGTGCAGCTTGTTTTAAGTAGACCTTTTATCCAATCAGATTTCACCTCTGAGTCTCTACGTAAGAAGAGAGGCCCGAGGCCTGCAGACTCACAAGTGCATCCGTGTGCAGTTTAAGTGAATGGGGACGATATTGTTGATTGTCATAGTGTTCAACCAATCAGATCTTTAGTTTGACATGTTGGGCGTATTCTTTGACATGTCAGCGCCTGCTAGCCGGCCTATAGCTACGTCAGCATTACGTGCAGCTCAGTTTCCATGTGCAGCTCTGCCGCGAGGTGCAGAGTGTGCTGTGATTGGTCAGTGGGCGAGCACGTGACTATCGTGAAACAAAACTTAACAGCAGAGGCTTAGTCGGGTAGTGAATCACATCACGTGATGCAGCTCAGCCAATCAAATATGGGCATTCTGACAAGTTTCCTGACCGGAGTGAGATGTACCACACACCATGACACAGGGGGCTGAGACGAGGAAAGACATTGCAGAGCAGTATGTTCTATGTACGAGTTGTGAAAGTAAAATCCTAAAACAATGTCGGTGGGTTGCGGCTTGTCATTAAGGAATGACGGTGGATCCCACAGCCAGACCATCTGAGAACCACTGTCCTACATGAGTGCAGAAAACATTATAATTTCCTCAATTTAAACTTCTGCATTTTCCAAGTGCTCTAGTATTATTCAAATGTATTGTAAGCCTCGTACCAAACGGGTTAATATGTATATAGTTACATCCTTAAAAACAAATAGCTGTGGCGCCATCATGTGGTTATAAGGTGGTATTTCAGCTGCAGGACAGCAGTGAAGGCCCAGGCATACAATGCACGGCCCGCCACTGGTATAACTTGTAATACAGTGCAAGATTAGATGGTCAGACGTCTCTTGATAAGGTTATCATGAACATACAAGCTCCCAATCTCCCTCTTCCAATAGCTAGCTACTAGACTGATAAGTTAACTTGCTAAACACTGGCTATGCACTAGCCTAGACAGCATGCTAGCGTCATTAGCATGTTAGCATCGAGCTTGATATAACCATCACTATGTAGATACAATAGGCTATGTAGCCAGACCCAGACATCAATTATACATCAAGCTAGTTGACATCTGTCACACTCAGATAAAATATTTAACTTGACAGACAATCCATTGAACTGGAAGATCTGAAGACTGAACTCGTGAACTGTTTTTTGATTCGTGGAGAAAGTATTTTGAGTATTTTAAATACAAAATTACTCCACTCTAAAGTATTTTGTTACAAATTACATTCGATTTTTATCGGCCCTATCAAATACAAATTACAAATTGGAGATAAAACTTAGCTGAATTTCAGGAGCAGGACCACACCTCAGCCACTCGGCCACTTCCGGCCACTCCTATAAATACCTACCCACTCTAAGCCTCGGCACACTCGCGTGTGCTGCACTCGCAACCGGAGCGCCACGCTCCACGCTCCTCGCCGACCAGCTGCATCCTCCCGCCAGGATCTGACATACGAAGAGATCCGACATACGAAGAGCCGGACTCACGGCCGTCCTCCTCTAACTCACATCCCAGTGGCAGAGGGAGACCCGCTACCCTCAGCCGTAGACAACAGAAACGTGAATCCAGCTCTCTCCTTCTTCGCTCGCTCCAGACCCAGCTCGGGAACGATCCTCCGACGACTCTGGCCGCCCGGCACGCAGCGCCCAAAGACGCCGCCACCCCTCCACGCTCCAGCCAGGTCCCCCATCATAGACTCACCAGCTGATCAACGACGCACCAGCTGATCGAAGACGCACTAGCTGATCGGAGACGCACCAGCGATCTCCAACTCGACCACAGTCCGCTGCTGAGAGCATCAAAGCAGCAAAGCAAACCGTGCCAACTCCTCACAACTTTCCCAAAGTTACGTCAGGACAACAAACAAAACAACACAACATACCTGCATCCAAAAAACACCGGCGTAACGCCAGCGACCGCGACGACGCCACGCACCCTGAGGCTCCGCCCCCAAACTCACAAGTTACGGGTTGCCAGGCGGAGCTGCCCTTCCCACTACGCAGATTGCCTCACCCCCCATCCCCCTCCACCACCAAAGAGAAGAAAGAAGGGAAAAAAAAGAGACAAAGCAACCCGTGCCAACTCCTCACAAACTTCCCTAAGCCACGTCAGAGAAAAAAAAAAATAACACACAAATGTACCTACATGCAAACACTCCGGCGTGACGCCAACGACTCTGTCCCCCTTTCTAAGCCGCCCCCCCCTCTAAGCTGTCCCTTTACTGGGTCTTACACCACCTTTCCCTTTCTTCTGCCGTACCTAGGCACCGGGTTGCCAGGTCTTCTTTCCTCCGTCCCCCTCCCCTATCCTGCTTCTCCTATGCAGATCCCTGGAACATAGCCACGCAGCACGCAACAACGAATCGCAACAACGCAGCCACGGAACGACTCAGCCATGCACGTAACACAGCTCCGGAATGCCAACTCTCTCTTCTTCCTTACTTCTGCCTGTACTTTCACTATCCCCTCTCACCACACTTCCTCTGCCCCCTGCCCTGGCACCGGGCTGCCAGGTTCCTTCTCCTCTGTTCCTCCCCCCTATCCCACTTTCCCTACTACGTCTGTCTTCCCCACCACGCAGGCGCCTGGCACCGGGTTGCCAGGGTCCCTCGCCTCAGTCCTTCCCCCCCCCCCCCCCTTTTTTCACCACACAGTTTCCTGGCACCGGGATGCCAGTTCCCACCTTCTCCTGTCCTACTCTCCAACTAGCCCATCCTCTTCCAAAAGACGAAAAGAAAAGGAAATAGAAAGAGACGATGCTGCTCCCCCTGCCGCCTTTTGGGGGGTTTCCACGGCGGACGACATCGCCATAGACCAGCCTCGGATCCTGCAAGCAGATGCCAGTCGTTTCCACTCATGCTACGAAATCTGACCAATAGTAGCCACAGCCATCACGGGGGGCCGCGGACAGCCCAGCAAGTCCATCCCTTAAACTCCTGACAAACCCAGCAGTCGGTTACCCAATCACCAAACGACGCTGCGACACCCGTCCGCCAAGGGCGCGCCCTCGACGCAGCTCACGTCTGGGCCACCGCAATGCCATGGCTTTCTCGTTTCCCATTCCAGGAGTTCAGCCCTCCTGCGGACACCCGTCCAACATCAGTTCGGCCATATCCAACGCCGTCCTTAAACCCACAAATCTCACTCGATCTTGCCGACCAGCGCACAGGCTTATTTTGGGGGTCTGCAAGGCCCGGGAGCCGCAGTGGATCCTCAGCTAAGCCTCCCCCAAACCGCATCAGGCCAAATCTCCATCAACCATCCCTCAGCACTCCTAACAACCGACGACGGCTCGCTCCGCTGAGGTGGGGGCCTAAGCTAGTGAATTGGAGATAAAACGTAGCTGAATTTCAGGAGCAGGACCACACCTCAGCCACTCGGCCACTTCCAGCCACTCCTATAAATACCTACCCACTCTAAGCCTCGGCACACTCGCGTGTGCTGCCCATCTCTGGGTATGACCACGATACATAGTATGTGTAACCCTTTCTTATCTTAGCATTGGGCCAGCTAAATGTATGAAAGTCTCGATATATGGGTTAACTTTGGGAGAAATCGATTGGTTAGTTTGAGGTTAAACTGTTAACCATAGTTAATACTGCAGATTATACACAGTCAAGTAGAGCAAAAGAGGCAGTGTGAACACATACAAGGAAATAAGTGAACTTAAACAACACACACAGCTTCCTCCCTAAATGGATGCAAAAATGTGTCTGTTATAGTAGAAAATGTTTAAAAAAATAAATCTGTTGTTTAACTAGGCAAAATCAAGAATAAGTTCACAAATATGGTTCAAAAGAGTACATGAACACAGACTCTTCGAGGTTATCAGATATCGAACTGTCATTTCATTCCGTTTCCATCTTTATTGACACCACTCTAATCGATTTCCATGGGGGGTGAGAGTTCGATTTTTGCAAAACAATCACCTCAAACCACCGTATCCAGCATTTAGGACGACAATGTTATCCACATTGTCAGCCAAGGAACACTTCCATTGTGAAGTTTGTGGCCAAAAGATAGACTGAAAACATTCCAGCACTCCAATTTGTGAAAAATAAAATGAGGCAAATATTCATTTTAAGCACAGTAGAAAAAGATTGCGCAAAAAATGGCTAAACCTTTCCAGCAATGTTAGGCCGCTCAGCTTACACATACAATGCTCAAGCCCTGTTACCAAGGGTGCTGGACTTGTTTGATGTAAACTTGGACTCATGTCAGTACTAACACATGTCATATCTTTGTCTCTGTGTTTGAAATACTGGGTGGAAAACTTTATTTCCACTACACTGCAGGGAAAGAACAGACCACCCATTGTTGACTGCCTTGTGGGAGCACAATGTCTAATGTATTTTTGACATGGCTAAAGGTCCTGCAGCTGTCATACAGGCGGGCAGAAAATAAGTACTGCCAGCCTGTAGTTATATTAATACTGACTGCTGAAGTAGTTTCAAATGTGATAATACAGAGTTACATTTCATTGTACTCCTTTCAACAAAACATGATTTATGGATATCAGCAATGAAACCGGCTGTGGTTGTGGAAATGTTAAGGAGCCGTTGTTTTGGTTAGACTTGTTCAAAGTTTACAGAGCTCAGAAGGCTCTGAAGAGGTCATTTTATTATTCATTATAAACAATTGGATTATTAACAGGCTCATTGTGTGGGATGAACCTGAACTCATATCAACACTGGTGAGAGGTGTGAATACAACAGTGCCCCTCGTTAAAATTAGGATTCCGTTTTTATTTCTTGCATAATCCTATTTTATATGGGGTTGTTCACCACTGTTTCTTTTTGTACTGAGGAAAAGCAACTAAGTGTAAAATGCCATAAGAGATCTGACATACAAACGATGATCTCACCTCTGATTGTGTGCTTGTTGGGACTCAGGAACCACGGCAGCAGCAGCAGGTAGAGGAAGTGAACCAGTGACAAGATGTTGTAGCGAAAAAGACAAGCTGTAGAGACAAACACCAGAGTGAAACAACAGCATTAATTTAGAGATACATTACGAGCTTCTTGCATGTGCAGTATGATCTTACATACGCAGAACTTTTGGTCTTGAAAGAGACATGAAACCAAACCTTGAAAAAAAGATCAGTCTTTTGTTTTGGTAGACACTGATAGAAAACGTTTTTGTTTTGGAATAAGGACTTGGTGAATGAGTATGTGAGGATTTGAATAGTCAGAGCATTAATCTAATACCTGACACATTTATGTGTTCTTTTTGCTACTGCAGACTTTAACACCTTGTCTACACAGGCAGCATAGTGAAAGCAGCATGTGGGCGACTGTGGCTAAGAGGCGAGCAGGGTCGTGCAGGATCGGTGGTTCGATTCCCGGCTCCGCTAGTCACTTGTCGATGTGTCCTTGAGCAAGACACTTAACCCCAAAATTGCTCCTGTAGCTGTGCCTATGGTGTATGAATGTGATCGAATCTGATAGGCAGGTGTCATCAGTGTGTGAATGGGTGAATGATGACAAGTAGTGTGAAATAGAATAGAATAGAATGTATACTATCTTTATCCCTGTAAGGGGGAAATTTGTCTCTGCATTTGACCCATCCCTAGGGAGCAGTGGGCTGCCAATGACAGGCGCCCGGGGAGCTGGGGGTTCAGTGTATTGCTCAGGTACACTACGACACGTGACACGTCCCAGTCGGGGATCGAACCGTGGACCTTCCGGTTCCCAGACGACCTCTTAACCCAGTGTGCCACGGTCGCCGTGAAAGTGCTTTGAGAGGTCGGAGAGACTAGAAAAGCACTATAGTACAGTCCATTTACCATTTAGTTAGCAGTGCAGCCCCTTCATTACTGCACACAGGATGAATGCACAGTAATACGTATTAGTTCATGCATGTTTTGGCAGCACATTATATAATCACTGTAGTTGGGTGCGGAAGATCTGCACTAGAAGTTCATTTGATCTGACCAATTTTTGGAAACTTGCATGCTTTTATAATAATGACCTGAGAGAGTAATTTATGAATTTATTAAAAGCCACTGCAGTGACGTTGAGGACAATGCATGTAATTTACATTGTGGCACTATCATCATTTCATCTCAGCGAGAGCCCACAGACAGGGCTAACTGTCAGGAAGAGTTCTCCAGGAAAGAAAAAGCTCCACAGCTGTTTTTCTCTTGCACATATGGTACAACAAGAGGGATTGTATGAGGTGTTGCTGGCTTGAAGGAATTGAGATGATCTGCCAATATTTAGACCTGGAAATAAAGAAAACGTTTAAGTTTATTTCCTCTTAAACACATGCAGAGATAATTACTGGCTCACCAAGGGTTAAGGTCTGGACTAATCTCAGCCTGTTGAGATCAGTTTGAGCATGGAGGTGAGAGGTTTACAGATTGTTGTTTGGCCCTTAATTGGCCAGCTTCAAGTTCAAGTCCCACTTAAAATCTATCAGCGGACACACAACTGTGAGCCTTCATGCACATACGCACACATACAGGAAAAAACTGAAGCATACAGGTGAGAATGTTAACAACAGGATATCAGGCATCTCTTCAACATGGTTAATACTGTATGATGTATAGATACATAAATATGTAGATGGCAGCATTGCCCCTGTGCTTACTTCACTAGAGTAGCATGCATTTAATAATTTAATTGATAATAATCAAATGTTGTTGATAGTAGATGAAATTTGGTCCAGAGTAAGATATCTGAAGAACTACTACGTAATGTGCCGTGATTTTCATTCTCATTCTCATACTGGTTTGTCACTCCCTGACACACATGAATATCCACTCAAAGATTTCCTTTAATCACAGTCCTTGACAACAAATCATTTTTTATAAATGTCTGGATTCCCAGAGGATGTAACTTGATGTTAAGGTGACCTCCTGACCTTTTTGCCAACATCAGCCCTTTTTGTGACTTTGCCTTTTTATTTAGTTTGGATTTTTTCCCGCTCCTTGTTGGAGTTGTTTTTAGTTCCTGTTCTTGACTGCTTGGTGCCCAGTAAAGAACCTTGCATTCTACCTCACATTGTTTCCTGTGTCCGTGTCTGAGCCTGAGTCTCTGCTCTATACCCCGAAACCCTCACAGAAACCCGTGAACCCTTACGGAAGAAAATCTAACTGGCAGAGTCCCGACAAATCTGCTGAACCCATGATGTTCACCAGAGATTGAACCATTTACATGTTGAACACTTCATAACAAACCTCCACTCCTACTAAATTTCAAATATAAGTATTTTTTTCCATCACGTTCTGTGGGTTGTAATGAATTGGAGCCTCAAGAGGCCGTAGCAGGGCTGCAGATTTTCATTTTTCTCTCAGTCTTTCTTTCTCTCTGAGTTGCTTCATGATAGTTATTATGACTCAGACAATAACTGGAACACAGACAAAGAATCCAACACACAAGCACTCTGTTATTTCCTCCAGTTGCTAAAACATAAAACACATTGTCTTCCTGCCTGTCAGCAGGAATTAGACCACATCAGAGGCAGGTTGTAAACGTCATGTCTCCTACCTGGCTGCCATCTAAATCTCTTTACCACTTTAGTTTTGTCTCTGCATTGCACCATAAAAACAGTTTTGTGAGGTGGTGAGGACTATAAAACAGGAATCTGGGAGCATATCTACATTGAACTTGTATTACATTTCCTGATATGCAGCACAATATTGTGAGGGTAAGCAGCATTCTTGAACAGAAATGTTGAGTCACAATAAACAAAAAGGGGTATTGTTTATTGTCCACCACACTAGTCTTTTGATGTCGTCATTTATTAAGGCCAAAGGTTGTTCTGGTTTAATCTGCAGGACAAGCTAACTAAACAAACCCAGCCCTGAAAAAACACAAATAAAATTCCAGGATATCAGTTACTGCAGCTTGACTTATGTTCCGATTCATTGCCTGGGACTGATGTCACTGACACATCCCTTTCTCTTTGTCTCTCTCCTGAAGTGTTTGTTGTTACTTACAGTTAGTGTATTAAATACAAATTCTGCCAATCACACATTCAACCACATTGCAAAGCCCAGGGCAAATCAAACCCAATCTTGACCTCAACACCCGCATCCTGACAATTCTACACTGTAATGAATTGCTGTAAACTTACTGTGGATTTACAACAGTATCTTACACTATTTCATAATAACTGTAACATAGTTAAATATTCGTCCTTCGCATGTAACTTAATGGCGTCGGTTAACCATAGCGGCAGATAACTGTAATTTACCAGCATAATACAGTATTTTCTGTGAACTGGTGGAAATAGGCTTCTCTATACAAGTTCAGTGAGTCACTATCCAACAACATCGTACTGTTTGTTGATTATAGGCTATTTTTCCGTTATGATGATAGCACATTTTTATTAATCAAACTGCTCATAGCCCACTAATAATTTTTCAATGACAAGATGTGATCGACTGTTCCTGATTGTGACTTTGGACACAGCTTCAGTAGCCATCCTCCTGAGCACAGCCATGAAGATCAACCGAGGAGCCGAGGTAAGGTTACGCTTATCACCCGAAATTGACAGTGTCCAGTATTGTTATGTCTTAATGATTATTGAACTGTTAACATCTCAGATAATGTTTCAAAAGTGTTTTTTGAAGTCATGAAGAAATTCAGTAGTTGAAGGCATAAAAGCAAAAGCACAATAACGTTTTGAAAAAATAAAATTAATTTTACCAAACAAATACTTTTCACGTACAGAACAAGCTGGGTGTTGAGAAGCTCCACCTGCTGTCCAGTTAATCATCAAACACACCCAAAATGATGTCTATGGACAGACGTGATAACACTGTTCAGTAACCACAACACCTATCTCGCTGCAGCACTCTGTCCTCTCTGTCCTGTCATGTTGCTTTTGCATGTCTAATATTCAGGCACTGAGTATTTATTTTTGTTCAGTATCTGATGCAACAGCTGTTATGGTTCGGTTTGTTATTTCTATTTCTCTTTATTGGCAGGCTCTGTATGTTGCAACACTTCATTCTGGGGCTCATATCTCTACCTCTGTTTCTCTTCCTCTCAGCACATTCACTCTTAGCAGTTATTTCCTACAAAATCTACTTGTAAGTTGTAGTTGTGCATATTGTGTAAATCAGGAAGTGTTTGATTCAATCTCCTGAGCTGTTATCCTGCTCTGCACTGAACAAACTTGAAAATTACATTTTCCCCGACTTTTCTGGAGTTCGGAGTTATACTGGTAGGTATTGAGATACGCTCTCTTATACTAAATTAATCTGGGGGGGTTCCGCTGAACACGAACACTCAACTACACAGGAGCTGGACATATTAGAGGTGAAATTACAGCCTCTGGAATGGGAGCTTGGATTCAAATCCCAGCGAGAGCTGCTGAGATTCCAGTTCAGGAAACCAGAACAAAGATAGGACCACTCAAGCACTACTTCCAGGACTACAGGATTACAGTTAAAGGTCTGTCACATCACAGGTATATAGGTCATATAGGTAAACATTACAGGTTGCATTCACTAAGTGGAATAACCTGAGACTAGACACTCTTGACACAATAAAATACTGAGATACTGTCGGACTCCACGTCCAGACAGATATCAAACCAACCAGATTCTGAGAGAATGGACAAGCAAGCAACAATGCAACTGACGTGAAGTGCAGATTGCTCCCACAGTGGTTGGAGCCCCAGAGGGTGTCTCCAACAAACCACAGAAACATCATGTAACTTAACGAAAGCTCTCCTTCAAAATTAAAGTATACTGTATATGAAGTCATATTTCTGCCACTTTCCCACAACTGGTTATGAATAAATTGCGAAGCGCAACCACTGGAATTATCTGTATGGAAAGATCATTATATTATCAATTTGTTTATTTAATTAAGGTTTCTTACAGTTTTTCTCAATTGCTAAAACACTAAAACCCATTGGCTGAACAAAGTTCTCAGTTGCCTGAAATCATTTAGCTAATTGTGCAGTCTGTTGTCAATACCTTAAACTATTTCACATGGTAAAACACAATTTGCAGATCTCACTTAGACTTTTCAGCAAAACTCTAAACACATTCTCAGTCTCAAAACACATTCTGCACTCTAATGCACATGTCATCCATACTGGTAAACACAAGTGGCAACAATCAAATACAAATAGAGAACACAAGTCATTGATTAAACACAATCACTCAAAATTGATTTCACTTGTATCAAATGATGTGACGCAACCAATATAAGCCAGTTTAGAGAGCAAACAGGTGGTTGAAGGTGGGAAGGAGAAAGTCTGAGAATGGATAGAAGAAACAGTGTGAGAGGACATCGTGCTTTCTATTTGTTACAGTAACAGTACTGACTGCTCAATAGATTTTGACTGGTTGCAGGTTCATAACAAAGAACAAGAATTACAGTATCACAGAGACAAAGGACACGTTTGTGAGATGCAGGGTACAGTACTGTAAAAATAGGTACAAGGAGGAGGAAGAACAAAAGAAATTGCAAAGAGCAAAGCACAGTAGTAATTTCTGATCAATTTTGAGCTACTGTAATAGAACATGTTTTCGTTCATATGAAATTTGTTTTGAGATTAAAAATCTACTTCTCCCTGAGAACTATATGTTTTGAACAATGTGTTTTCTATTTATTGGTGTATTGTTTACTGACTGCTTGATAGTGTATATTATTTTGATCACTTTGTTTATGATTTGAGAGCAGTGTTTGATTTTGAGCACAGGTAAAACTGTTTTGAGGCGAAAGTTTCATTTTGCAAGAGGATTCAGAAGTTTTGTAAATAGTGCTTGAAGATGAGGTTTTGTGTTTACAGTTTTGAGAGAATGGGTGACCGTTTCAAGAAATGTCGTTTCAAACGGCACTTTGGCAGGTTTGACTTGTTGCTCTTCCTACAGTTCCTGATAAATTCGAAGCCAGCTTTGTAGAATGACAAAAAGTTCAAACTCATGTCAAATTAGCAACATTCTCATGTAGATAAATCAGTGGGCCATGTACAAGGTACAATAATATATGTGCAGAAAAAGAGCAGAAAAAATGAAGACCATAAAGAGCAGATACTCTGTAACAAGACCCGGCCTTATAGTATATCTTCATTTTATCTGCTGAAGCTAAACTACAGAGGCTACAGTGTTTCCTCTGAATGCCATGACCCGCTCCGTCTTAAACTTGCATTCTTTCTACTGGCCGAGGAGGCTCCTCTGGTTTCAAAAATAAGTCAGATTGTATAGAAGTCGATAAGAAAATGACCCTACTTCTCACTTGAATTATTACCTCAGTAAACATGGTAAAAAGGAGTTTATAGTCTCAATCCCAAGTTTTCTTCAATAAAGCATGATGTTGATTTAGTAAATGATGGTCCTGTTTACAGTAAAATAGACCATAAAGCAGGGTATGCTTTAGGCCGGGGCTACCCTGTGATTGACAGGTCGCTACCAGAGCCATATACGGCGTCTCTACATCGCTCGCCTGTAGTCCTAATATGGTAACTACCGTTCACAAGGTGGTGGCGGCCGTAATCCAAGATGGCGATGGCCAAAACGCCGAACTCGAGGCTTCAAAACTGCAGTCCACAAATGAATGGGTGACTTCATGACGACTACGTCCACTTCCTATATACAGTCTTTGGTCTTACCAATAGCCACTAATTAGCTTTTCATGAACCAAAGAGAAGAACAAGGTTTAGTGAATTTGTGTGTGAGTGTAAGAGTGCAGTCAATCTACCTGGTCATCATGTGTGCACCCTCTCAATAACTGGTATTACTGGTGTAACGCTCAACAGAACCGCCACCCACACCCTCAACACAGCCCTCCATTGCAAGTTATTCACCTTTATCTGACTGTGCTCCACTCCCTCTACCACCGTTTTTAACCTTAATAAGTCATTTTTTAATGTGCTGAATCTTTTTTCCAGGGGAGTCATCTGGAAATATCTCCTGCGACTTTCATGTTACATAAATATAATAGGCCTACACATGTGTGCATGAAGGTAAGCAATGTCGTGCAAAAAATACAAAATATTGAATTGGCTAAATAAGCCCCTGAAGAAACAAAATAACTCACCCACCCACTGCTGGTTCTGGAGCTTTCAAGAATATCACACAGTCCTCATGGCAACTGACAAAATTCAATCAGCTGATAAGAATCATGTAATATGGTGGAATGCTCAAGAACAATCCACTCATTTTTTAATCTTTGGAAATAGTCAGTTGTCAGACTGGCCATGGCAGCTAGTGTCTCAAGCGTGTTAACGTGTTAAGGAACCACTTTTGGAAGTGGAGCACAGTAGTTGACATTCTCCATCTATTCTGTATTTATGTTCAATACAAATGTCTAGATTTGGTGTTAAACTATACTAAATGACTATTGAGAGAAACTTGCTAACCCCTGATAGTTGTTCACTTGTCCCCTGTAAAGTGTAATTCAACAATGCTTGTCCTGGTCTACACATGTCATACATGACATCTACATTTCCCGTAAAGTCACTTTTGTGGTCAGCTATTCCATGAGTTAATGCTTCACTACAGACCAGCCAGAGCCTCAGAGCAGATGCTGTCCTGGCTCTGAACTCTCAAAATGTGCCACGCTGTCAGCACGTTGGCTCAAACAAGCAACAGCATGTCTTCACCATTAAAACTGAGGAGGAAAAAGAAGCCAGCTCTTAGGAAAACTTGACTAAGCTCAAGTCAAGAAAACGTTGTGGAGTTTAACATCTTTGGGAAGAACTGAATGAGCTACAGCTCATTGTTCTGGTCCTGTCGACATGAAAGCCTAAACTCTACCACTCTGTGTGAGCTGAGCAAGAACTTCTAAACCATCTGCACTCCTCTCTCTGGCTCACTCCCACACACCCCACAGCTCACACACACTTTGAGTATTTCTCACTGAGCCATGAAGTCTTGTTAAACGGCTCTGATGTGGAATGGTTCTGACTCACTGACATAGCAACAGTCAAACACAACACTCACAACACTCTCAAAACGGGTAGTTTTGTTTCTAATTGGATATTTGATATAAGGTAGATCCCAATTGTATCTCTTCTGATACACAAACCCAGGCTATGTGCTAATACCAGTGCTCTTTTTGGCTCTTTCAATTAAAACATCTTTACACCTCACTGTGTGGAACTGATTACAATGACTCTTCTTTGTGTAAGCTCAATGGAGACTGTAATTACTCATCATTTCTTAACTATAAGTGAGCAGTTGTGTTGTATGCAGTCTCTAAAATACAGGATTTAATGTGGACAGGTCATCTTTGGCTGATACCTTGTCTGATTTAATGATGTTGTCTACATCAGCCCAGTACCAATCCAGTACATGATGTCAGTGCATCAATGGGAACTTTGGTCATTTAGATCAAGGTTTAGTTCCTTCTAATCCAATACCATTGATTTTGATGACATTATTTCTGCTAAAAATATTTGAACTTTGATGATTGCTAGGTCTGGATCCTTTGGTTGATGATGTACTGGTGTACTCATCTTATATGCTTCGAGTTTACAGGTCTAAGATAGTTTCTTTCATTATTTTGTTTTCTTAATTGATATTCTTAACAAGTTACTTACTTTTCCAACGAATGTGTTGTGATTGTGGGAAAATTCAAAGCTATACCATAGCTCTTTTATTTCTTTGTGAAGCAACACAAGAAGATCAAGCTTTTGATGGTCAAGTAAGTGTGCACGCACACACACACACAAGGAATTTGACTCTTGTACTTTGTTGCTCCAAATGTACATGCCAAGAAATAGACACAGCTAAAAATAAACATTTGACTACTACGGACAGATATAATTATGGAGACTAATTCACACGCCAATTGGCTTGTTCCGCTAACCTCAACACATATTGCTAACAGTTTAGCTCTACTGGGCCTTTTTCCCGATGGTGTCTATGTTGGAAGCCAACTTGAGGTCTTGGGAGCTGGTGGATTCCAGAAACCAGAAAGCTTCCACAGTAGAGAGAATGCTGATGGGGGCAGTGTTGAGGGGCTTCTCCTGAAGTCCACCACAGTTTTGAGTGTGTTCAGCTCCAGGTTGTTCTAAACCACAACCTCTGTATGCAGATGCAGACTGTTGTGCCGTAACAGACAGGTCTCCTGACGTGCAGTCATTGGTTTAGAGCAGTGATTCTCAACTGGTGGGAAAATTTTTTAAAAATAAAAAAAATAATTATTTTGAAGGGCATTTTTATGCAGCGGAATTATTCCAGCATTTACGGCACTTGTTCAGCGGTGCAGGAAAAACACCGACCAATGCGTTGTGAATCACATCACGTGATGAAGCTCAGCCAATCAAATATGAGTATTCTGACAAGTTTCCTGACTTGAGTGAGATGTACACACACCGTGACACACGGGGAGAGACGAGGATACAGAGAGCAGAGCAGGACTGTTGAAGT
The DNA here is from genome assembly GCA_028022725.1 of Lycodopsis pacificus. NCBI lineage: Eukaryota > Metazoa > Chordata > Actinopteri > Perciformes > Zoarcidae > Lycodopsis > Lycodopsis pacificus. The sequence goes on along the minus strand of CM051699.1, from coordinate 4,001,671 downwards.
GTGAGATGTGAAAGTCAAATCATAGGACGATTTCCAAAAGAGAGAAATGGCCAGAGAGACCAGTCATTGGACTCTGAATAATTCACCGATATGAGTCTGTCCAGTCAAACACTAATTTCTCTTTTTAGAAGATGAAAATATAATATTATGGCTTTTTCACTTCACCCTGAATGAACTGAATTTAAAGCTGCAGGGCAATTCAGTGAAAATTATTTTGCTAAAATGAATTTCGTTCAGTAATTTATTTTTTAATCCAGCCGTCATTTTACTTGAAATGAGAAGAACATGTATTCATGTATTTCTATGTATTCATAATCCATCCAGTTAAATTTGAAAATGAGATTAATATTTGTTAAAATATAATTGATGTGTACTTTCTTTATTTGATTTGACAGTTGTTTACTACACAGATACGTTACTACTACTAGACTTCTTGGCTTGTCATTAAGGGGTGATGGTGGGTCCCGCAGCCAGACCAGTTGAGAACCACTGGTTTAGAGGGAGAAGAGCAGTTGGGAGAGCACACATCCCTGGGGGTCCCCAGTGCTGATGGTCCTATTTATTTTGAAAGAGCAACTGTCAGTAGTGAAACACTCGACCGGTCAATGTTGTGACTTCATCACTCAGTCAGGGACAGACTTTTGTGTTTATAGGGCTGGTCCCACTTTACTGCCGAAACTAAAACTAAAGGCAACACAAGTCACACTGCAGTGCATTATGGGACTACTTTATTAAACTTTTTTGCTTATTTACTTTATTGCATTACTTTACCAGCTGCAGACTGTGCGTGTGTGTGTATGTGTATGTGTGTGTGTGTGTGTGTGTGTGTGTGTGTGTGTGTGTGTGTGTGTGTGTGTGTGTGATTAACTTCATTGGCATCTTTCACTTCCTTTGACTCAGTTGTCAAATGTGAACAGAAATACTGCAAATTCTAGCTCGTGACATCCTGTCAGAAGACACACACACGCTCCCTCTTTACTTTTTCTTTCTCTCGGCCTCTCTCTCTATCACCCAAACACAATATGGAACCTCTTAAAACAAAAACACATTTTTCATAAACTGGTGTAGAGATAAGAGATAAACCCAAAGCCAAAAGAGCTTAAAATGATGGTTAAACTGCTGTGTTTTGGAAACGAAATATTTGCCATTTGTGTGTGTGTGTGTGTGTGTGTGTGTGTGTGTGTGTGTGTGTGTGTGTGTGTGTGTGTGTGTGTGTGTGTGTGTGCGTGCGTATGCGTATGCGTGTGTGTGTGTGGTGTGTGTGTGTGTGTGTGTGTGGTGTAAATCTGACTGTGATTGATTTATGAGATTTGAGCCCTGTATCAGAGAGTAAGATGAGCTGGTTAGCCAGCTAACTTTGGTCTTAACAAAGGCTTTCCGGTATCACTAAGTGGGTTTGCTTTTACCTATTGGGGCATTACATCAGAAGTAAATACATTTTACTCCCTTTCGTTTTGAACAATCTTTTTCCAGGTTGTCTAATACAACCAGCCCTCAGAAAGACACAAACATCTTCCTCAAGAACAAACGTTATCGATAACCAGAAAGCTTACAAACAAGGTTGTCTACAAGTGCAATACTTTTGGATCAAAATAATTCAATATCCAAATTAGGTAATTTCTATAATCATGATTTTCAGTTATGTGAAATAGCATTCATATCTCATTGGTGAAGCTCGGATTAGTGTTATTACTGCTACAAGCTACCATGTCTAACTGGAATTACATGTGTCATGTAAGCTGGCTCGAGCTGTCAGTTGAGAATCAACACATGCCATGTCGTAAAAGACAGCCACATGGCTGCATGCACAACATAGTTGTGGTAAACTGGTAAAGGGCAGAGTCACTCTATAGGCCAACTGGTACTGCCACAAAGTAATCCTGCATCCTCAAAAGTTATTTTCTAGCGACCTATATTGTCATAATAATTTCTGAAAGACACCTCAACACAGAGTAAATTATTGACATTACTGACATGCCCTTGGCCTTTGCACATTCAAATGAATGGGGAGCAAAAGTTCAAAGAAAAAGTTATCAAAGGGGATGAAACAAAAGCATGGAGATATATATTAACCCTATCCATTTATCCATCCATCCATGGCTATACATATAAAATATATGTATTACATTTAAATCGTGCAAATGATCTGTTGTCATCAATCAAAAGTAAAGGAGCAGGTTAAAATTGTTGATCGGCAAATAAACAATAACAGAAGAAGACCTGCCCCTGCTGTGACTCTGATTGGCAGTTCCCGTTGGTGTTACCGCATGATGCCCGAGGGCCGAGCACCAAAGCAGCAGAGAAATAGGCCAACAAGTTATATATATGATTCGGCTAAAATTCCAACCCCAAAGTGATCACTTAGAATCAGAATTAAATTCATCTTTTCTCTAACAGTGTCACTATCCCATTTCACAACAATGTTACACCATAGGAGTCCAGTCCACAGTTACACCTCTTCCTAGCAATTTGGGGGTTTATTCAACTTAATGAATAGGTCTCTAACTACCTCATCATCATCATGATCGTTATCCGTCACGTTGTCGCGACGACTGGTAGCCTCCAGTAATCGGACACCAAAGAAATGCTGTAAAATGTAAAAGTTGTAGCGAAGTTTTTACAATTCTCTTCCGCTGCTTCACGTGTGTTACATTACGCGTTTCAGCCTCACGTCAACGTAAATGGCATTTGATAGTTTGACACATGTTCATTATTGTTACAGTTCCAATTATTGAAGCAAAATGCAAGTTAGTTACCTGTTAACAGCACGGTGGGCATCAAAAAGCAGTAGAGCACCCAGACAATCACCTGTAGATCCATGTCAGTAGCCTGCAGAACAATACTCGGTCCCCGATAATCAACAACGATATAGACTATCAATAACTAGCCTTCCATAGATCAGGGCAGAAACTCGCTAACATATATGGCTCCATTTCCATTATTCCGATACTCGCTCATTATCTTCCATCAAAAAAACAAGAACAACTTTAGCAGACTTCAAACAAACTTTCCAATCAGTCGATTGTATTTGTCTTCTTGTGTGTTTAAAGCTGTCCGCTGAGTGCGCAGATCCAGATCGACTCCTTTCAGTGAAGTTATCGGTGAGGAAGAAAGGTTTTGTTGCATGTGTTCCTTCGGAGAGGCCCAGTCTGAAGTAACAGTGTTGTAGGTGGAAAATGTGATTCACAGGCAAGTCCGTCTGAAGGGCGTTCATAGAGGAGCTATTCTCCACAGAGCTGCTGCTGCCGCTTCTGTTGGTCACCTCCCTGCTGCACAATATTCCTCTCACTTCTTGTTCAGCCAACACTGCACAGCTTGTGACTCTGCTTTGCAACTTCTGTTTGATTACAAAGTTTTGCTATTAAGTGTCTGCTTAGCAAAATAAAGAGCGTCGAAAAATAATGATATGTGCTATTGGTAGTTGGGGTTGGCATGGGTTTCAAAATGTTTTGCTTGTTTATAGATTAGCATTTCTGACATGACAGCGTCAGTCAATACAAGTCGCTTGTGCTAGAAATAGGTCTTCCTTAAACGTTTGGTGTCGGATATATGACTTATCCGACACCAAAATAAATGACATTGTGTGTATCAGTGGCGCCTCCCAGCGTCCAAATAAACACTCTACATCCCCATTTTAAAGCATTTATAGATAATAAGCTAGGTCAATAATCCTGGTCACTGATGAATAAGTATACTTGATCAGCATATTTGCCAGCTTCCAGACATCATAGCCCTAAATGAGCGTAAAGTTCCTTTTTTTTAGTGAAATGTGTCTGTATGCTAAGTTGCTGAATACTTTTGGTGGTTTATGGTGCTTTTTGATTAAATAGATTCCTGACAGTGCTGTTGGCTGCATGACCAGAAACTTGAATATGCAAACATGAATTTGTTTGGCAATATGTGTAATTTAGTTAATTGTTGTGACAGAACAATTACTTTATTCTAAATAATAATATTAATATATTTTTTCAACCAGCTGTTAAGACATTAATGCCAACTAGGCATACCAAAGCTCTGTCTGTCATGCCAGTAACTAATACTATACTGGTGACTATATTTACAGCTGAGTGAAGGCAGCAGGTATCTGCTCTGTAGACTCTAGCTGGAATGGTGGTGCGCAATGTAAAGCCACAATGATGCACGGCAGATTTGCTGGTTACATTTTGTGCAACCCGAGTCAGACTGTTGTAAAATAACCACATCAAACCTGTTTTTTGATTAATTATTCTACACTGCTTTTGGAGTTACTTTAAACCTTCTGTATATTTAGCTTACTGGACAGATTAGTCATGTCCAATATAAATGTTCTTCTATTCACTTTGTATCTCCATTATGCACTATAGCCCTAACAACACTAACATTCATCAGCAAATGTCCTCCCTTGGGTAGTCTCAATCAAAAAATACAGTGACACTATTTGACCAAGACTCTTAAACAATTGTATACATTTCCTCTTTACACTTTTACTATTTGAATGTACTTTGTGGTCTTGTCATCCATGATGAGCTGTGGCCCCTAAAATGTCATCAGGTTACTCGAGGAGTACGGAGGCTATAAAATTCAATTCAATTTAGTTTTGTACAGCCCAAAATCACAAAACACAAATTTGCCTCAGAGGGCTTTACAATCTGTACAAATGCGACATCCTCATCCTCAGTCCCAGGACCCTCACAGCGGAACAGGAAGAACTCCCCCCCCCCAAAAAAACTTTAACAAGGAGAAAAGAGAAAATCAATACTTGAATCTTAACAACAGTTACACAGCTCAGCAAAAAAGAATGTGATTCACTGAAAACTTCTCACTCCACATATAACTCGCTGAAGACATTCTGATCCCAGCAAATCTGTGATCTGAGAATTACATGTTGTAAAACATCATAAAGTGGGAATCAGCCTGGACTTGTCTATGAGTCAGCAGAAGCTAAGGTTGTCTGTGAGAAAATGGTGGTGTGCCGTGAGAGCAGACGTGTCACGTTAAATGCAGCCCAGTGGCCCTGTGGGCCGCTGCATTGGTGGGGCGGTGGATCGTTAAAAGTTTCCAACTCCCCAACTTCCCTAAATACTTTTCAGCATCACAACCCCCGAAAAATATCTCGCTTCACAATCAGAATTTGATCATTTCGGCGGGATAACATTTGTAAAGTCTAAATGGGCCGCATGATTAAATTATTTTATCCCCATTCAAGTTAGCATAGGCCTAAACCAGCCAACAAAAAGATTTGTTTATACTGTAAATATGTAATCAGGCCTCACTGACCCGACCCTATTAGCAGGCAACTGATTATAATCAACTTAGCTTTTATTCTAAGCAGGCTTTTAGGTTTTTAGAATATGAAAGAAAGTACTTGTAACAAGGCATTACAGCCATCCCAGAATCACAAGCCATGTTTTCACCTCCTGTGAACTAGCCTGACTGCTAGTTTGACAAATTAGGACAATTAGGACAAATCTAACTCAGCTTGTGCAGAGTGAGTGTAAATTACAGAAAAGCCTGAAAAAGTATACATAACATTTAACAGATTGCCATCTTTTACGTTTTATCCTTTTTGGTGACCTCACAGATTTTTATTGGGACCCCGTCAGGTTAGGAATCACTGCCCTATTCAAATCCATCAGGCTTCTTCATCAAGCAGTGATACCACAATGGAAGAATAACTTATTTATATTTTAAATGCCCATTAAGCCTTTCATATTAATGATCATTGTGTGTTAAGACCATATTGGTATGGGGTAGGCTAGTAACTATATATGGTAACATATACAGCTGAATATAGGCAGAGCCATGTGTCCTGTAACATCCAGAAGTGCTCAGATGACACTGCTCTGGTTGGTCTACTTACCCGAGGCAACGACCTGGCCTACAAACGGGAGGATGAATCTTTTGTCAGCTGGTGTGATGAAATTTTTTTTTAATTAAATGTTGGAAAGACCAAAGAGTTGGTTATTGATTTTAGAAGGAAGAAGGAGGAGGTCTCCCCAGTGACAATTGCAGGTCAGATAGAAATTGTCCAGTCGTATAAATATCTCAGGGTCTATCTGGACAGTAAGTTAAACTAGAAAAATAATACTGATGCTGTTTTTAAAAAGGCTCAGTCAATACTCTTCTTCCTGAGGAAACTTAGATCCTTTGATATCAGCAGGAAGCCTCTTCATGTTTTCTATCAGGGGATCTTGGCTAGTGTTCTTTTTTATGCTGTGCTCTGCTGGGGGGGGGGGGGGCGGCGGCATCACTGCAGATGATAAAAACAGGATCAATAAGATGATCAGAAAGGCTGACTCAGTAATTGGCCTTAACCCAGACTCACTAGAAGTCACTGTTGAAAAGCGAACAAGGGCCAAGTTAAAAACAATTGTCTTGTTTGAAGGCCGTCCACTACACACTGTCTTCAATGGACTCCGAAGCTCATTCAGTGAGCGACTCAGGATGCCTCAGTGTTCTACTGAACGACTAAGAAGGTCTTTCGTTCCAGCAGCAGTTCGATTTTTTAATGAACACCTTTAGAGGTTTTTATCTTTCTGATGTCAGTCGTGTTTTATAACCCTAACCCTAACCTTTGCGATGTATTTATGAGTATTTTAAAGTATTTTAATTGCCTCTACATGGCTATGCTTGGCAAAAACTGGTTGAGAGTATGTCACCAGCTCTGACCGTTGCAGCTATAGTCATGTGGATGTGTTTACTTCATGTGTCCACAAAGAAAAAAGGACTCTAATTGACTGTTCATTGGTATTGTTTTCCATTGTGCCAACAAGTATATTACGTGCCACCACCCCATAATGCATTGTTAACATGTCGTGGTCATTTCATGGATTTCTGTGAGACCAGGTCGACTAAGTCTCTGCACTCTGCTGCTCTGAATGTTGTTAAATATGAAAGTGTTGTAGCCAAAGAAAACATGATGTGTGATACCTCCATACTGTAATCGAATTTGTTCTGTGTGCCGTTAACTGGACCTGCAGACTCTCACAGAGATAAGACAGTTTGAGACATGAAAAGACAAAATGATATGTTGCCAGGTTAGGATGTAAATAAAAGATGAAAGCTGTCCATGTTACATGTTTTAACAAGTCTAAATGAGATTCAAGGACACAGAGCAGATGTAAGCAGGAGGAAGGGTGCCTGTGTCTTCTAAATGTCGAAGACATTAATTTGCAAACCATTAAGATTTTAGAAGTTGGTAGAATATGAAGATTTCTTATTGCTTTACAAACTGTCTTTCAATTGTGTGAAACAACATTCTATATGACAGTTTAATAAACGATTAAATGTGTCTGATTTTGTAATACACATATTTATTTGGGCTTTGTTATACACGGATATTACGAAAATTACGAGTCAGTGTCGCCACACAAACACTGGTTTTAGAAAAAAGTATCAAAGAATGAATACAAAAATAATCAAATCAACAGCAGAGCTGTTTACTAGTGTTTGTGTGATTCAACAAAGTGTCTTTGATAACTGCTGAGCTCATCAACATGGCCTATCCCTCTTTTGTTATCCTATGACGTGACCAAGAGAGGCGTGGCTTAGGTAATTTCGCGCGAATTTCCTTTCTTCTTCCTGTGTAGCGTGAATGTTTCCGGAAATCGATAGTCGAAGGACAGTATTTATACCGTTACCGACTTCAGAAAGTTGTAGATTTGGTTTCACATTGCGGTCCCTGTGTCCACCTCAATCAGCAGGAAGATGTCTCAGGCTCGAGTTACTGATTTCTTTTCCCAGAGAAAGAAAAGTGTCGCCGGGCCGGTCAAACCAACCAAGCAGCGCAGGGGCGCTGTTGTCGGCCGTGGCTCATCTGAGACCAGTACGAGGTCAAGATCCGCCAAAAACAAAGGCGGTTTCCTTTGCTCGTCCTCCGTCCATGAAGAATTTGTCAGAGTTATTGACGAGGCAGTGGAGCTAAACGAGGGAGTTTGTTCTATCGGTACCACCGCGAACGATCCCACCAGTCCTCGGACACCAAAGCGGACCTCAGCCGAGACAGAGTTCGACCTCGGAGCCGCCGTGTTTTCAGCCACCGCCGACCATAGCACGGCCAAAAAGAGACGGCAAGAGGAGGTCGTTACAGACGCTAAAGTTCATGTTCCGGAGAAAGCAAGGACGAAGGCCAGGAAGAAACTGGTCCTACCCCAAAACACACCGCAGGTTACGTAACGTTTATTCTTTTCTGGTGGAATCCAGCTCATGGCTGCTCCATATTTGAGTAAATCTGTAAAGTTATATATGTACAGGCTCGTTTTCATCCTTTGGTTAAAAATAAGGTGGCAACCATAAACCGCTGTCTGCGTACTTTTTGGTTGTGAGCTTGCGAAAAACACGGAATTGTTGATATTAGAGTGACACTGAACACGCTGTTGTGTATGTCCAGGCTGCAGCCAAGTCCTTGTCCAGTGAGGTGACCCAGCAGCACTCTGCTCCGGCAGCCCCTGTTTCTGGACAGAATGCTGAGAACCATCATCACTTTGAAACCAACAGCTCTCCACAGAGGGGTCAAGTCAACAGCAAGATCACTAAAGGACAGGAAAGCAAGGTAACACATGCCTCACTAGTGTGCAGTCACACCACTGTAGGGCTGTCGGCTGCCTTGCTTTGGAGTGACAAAGTCAGACAGAGCTAAGCAGTTTGTTGTTGCCACCAGAATGCTGCAAACATTTGTGGTAAAATTGAATTATTAAGCATTGCTTGGTGAACTCAACACTGTGTGGAAAATGTAGAAACCTACTCAATTACAGTTTTATTTATCAGGCCTCCACTCATGCTACCATGCTGTAGCTAAATGCAGTGTTGGCTAACTGCAGCAAAACTGTGTGATAGACTGATATTGCTGTTCATATCAATGATTATGGTGTTATTCTTTATTTTTCATATTGTTAACAAATCCTATGGACAAATTTTGCACATGGATGCGTTGACAACTATGTGATGTATCCTTAAAGTCCCAAATTCATCAGCATGGAAATTCCCCTTTCTGCCAGGCTCTGTGTAAAGAGGGCATTGCAACCCTGAAGTCTCGCCTTCAGAGGATCAAGAAGCATGCGGAGGAACTATCCAGCGCTTCAGCATCCACATCCTCCTCTTCCTCGTCTCCAGTCGGCACAACCCCACTTGTTCCCAAAACCGCCTCTGATGCTAAGGCCCTCAAGTTCACTGTAGCGCAAGTCAAAGACCTTGCAGCTAAAGCTCAGCTGAGGAAGGAGGAGAGAGAGGCCAAGCGCAAGCTGAGTGAGACACAAACCCAGGACAGGTGAGCATGTAAAAATACACTTGTAGCCGAAAACCAATATGCACTGTGCAGGTGGGACACATTACCACTAGCCAAAGCCCAAATCAGAAGCTAATGTGTTTTTTCTTGTTCATAGCACTGAGCAGCCAGCATACCAGCAGTACCACACTCTAGCCCAGGCTGGACCTCCGGGCCTGTCCCTGCCTGTCCAGTACAAGGTGCTGGCAGAGATGTTCAGGAGTATGGACACGGTGGTCGCCATGCTACACAACCGCTGTGAGACCACCACCTTCGCCAAGATCAAACGGGGCGTTCAGGACATGATGCACAAGTAAGTGGAATCACGGAGGGATGGCCTGGTTATATACTTTCCGGATATAAATGAGGATGCGTGATTCTTTCAAGTTTCAGGTTAGGGATGTAACCAAAACCGTATTCACACAGTATTAGTAATACCACGGGGCCCCATGTAAGTTAGAAATTAACCGCCATGTCTATGTTTCGTGCAAGGCATTCGAACGGGATAAGTGAAGTCTATTTTACTTGAATTTACTGCCATTATTCCCCAGGGTATGATGTCGAAGCTCTGCACACCATCGGATTACATTTAAAGTACAGCACAGCTAGAAACAAAAAAAAAAAATCACACAATCCACCAGCAAGTTGGTGTGTCTTTACTTCATTGTTGTCTTCACTTCACGGGTCTGTTCTCTGCTCGGTTTGTGCGAGTGTGGAGAGGCACCACTGCACGGGGTGAAAAACAACAGCAGAGGATATAAGCGATTGTGGGAAATTTTAGCAGCTGCGCATAAATATAGGGTAAACACGGGCCATATGTTTCCTTTTCTTCTAAGGCAACAGCCCAATAACCTCAAAGCTGAAATTTGGCACAGGTTTCCTCAAAGCTCATACCACCACAAAAAACTTCTACACACGGATCTTCCAGAAGTTTTGGGATTTAAAAACCTCAAATCGTTTTATAACAGTCATGTACATGAAAGTTGACCTTTACATTGAACTCTCCCAAAACATTTCGGAGCAGTTGGCTGCTGCAAAGCGCCCAGGGGGGAAACATAAGGTTCAGGACCTTACTCAAGGACACTTCACAACCTTGACAGATGGAGCTGAGGGACACACCAACAGGACTGGCTGTCAGACAGCAGAAGCTAATGTTTGACTCTTTTCTTTGTCCTCCTTGCAGGCGGTTTGAGGAGGGCCACGTTGGTCAGATAAAGATGGTGTTTCCTGGGGCCTACACATTTCGACAGGAGAAGAATGTCCCGACCTTCAACGGCAACATTAAAAGGGGCCGCTACCAGCTCACCGTGGATCCCGTCCTTCTCTCTGGTTAGTTTATTAAATCACCACTTCTTCTGCTCAAAATATTAGAAGTTGGCTTATTTTAATATCCATTACAACTCTGTTCGCTCCACCATTTAAACGCATCGTTAAATGGGATATATATATATAAACTGTGGGTGTAATGGCAAGTGTTATAGATGCTCATGCTGATGTGTCCTTTACCTTTTGTATGTGTTCATTTATTAACCGGAGTGTTTTTGTCCTCCTCAGACCAGAATGAGGCTCGGCCTGTCCTGTCAGCTTCTCGCCTCTTGGAGAGAAGACTCATCTTCCACATGAATTTGGTCTCAATTGTCAAACAGCACCACAAGGTCAGCAGCTGCTGCATTATTGTTTCCTGTTAGTTTCATATAGTGAGAGTCACAACTAGGCATAGGCAGCAAATGGGGAGGAGTTTCGATCATGGCACAGTCCCAAGTTTGAAAGTAAACACTGTGGTCTGAGATGGTTGTCTCCACTGACACATGGAGAATACATTTTGGTGTCTAATTTCTGCTAACGAGTTAGTATATTACCTCTCTGGATTTATTATTTTTTCCAACACAACCTTGCAGACAGTTTTGGAAAAGTAATGGATATTTGCTTCAGAAATACCTATATAATTAAGTACACATGGTTTTCTGTGTGGATAACATCATTGGCAGACCTGAGATGCGGCTACATTTGGGCAATACAAGGTCTTCACTTAGAAAAGTAACTCATAAGACATGGTGATGATGATCCCCCACTGTTCCCGTTTCCCAGCACTACTAATACTTCTACTAATAATACTTCTACTACAACTTATACTCCTACAAATATCACCACTGATGAATTTGTTTAAGCCACAGAAACTGTGGGCAATTTGTTTTTGAATTGGATATCTATTTTCAGCAATGTTTTTGCGATTAATTTCAGTTTTCAGCATTCCAATGCATTTTCAGCAGGAAATGCATTTTCTAGTTTTTATTAACTTACTTTTTAAAATATTGTTATTTTTAAGTTGGTTCATCTGGCAAATATTTGTACCGGTTAATGGTTTCCCGACAACAAAATTGTGACTGGCTAAATTGCCTGTAACTTTGGAAAACTACTATCTACAGTGGCTGTTGAGCAAAAAGCCCAGCCTACAAGTCATGTGAAGATAAAATCCAGGGTTTTCTGGTCATATTCCCCAATACTCATAGTTTGTCTTTAATTTTAGTTAACATATACTGTGGTATATTGTGACATATATTTTAATTTTTTTAAATCATGTCTACACAGATCTTTCAGAGAGTGTATGTTCATAAATATTTCATCAAAGTTGTGTCTCTGTCTACAGATCTTCCTGTCCTTGTTAGTTCCTCCAGTGTCTGTTCCAGAAGACAAACTCACCCGCTGGCATCCTCGCTTTAATGTGGACACTGTGCCAGCCGTCTTAACTAGCTCGCTGCCTCAGCCTCCTGACACTGACAAACTGGCAACAGCTCAGGAGGTGCTTGACAAGGCTCGCTCACTCATCACACCCAAGGTACTGTGTTCATTTTAAAGTGGTCAATGTTCTGGCATTAAGAACAATGTATTATCAATGGGTAATGTTTAAATGTCAGGCATGATTTTATAATGCCGACTGGAATGTTCAATATATTAATTCATCATCTGTCTGTCTAAATCAAATGGAATTATTCTTTTGTCCTGCATTTAGATGGAGAAGGCTCTGATTTCTCTGGCTCAGAAGACAGAAGATAAAGCTGCAGAGAGAAAAGAGCCTGCATCTCCACAGAACCCAACAGTCCCCCAAGTGTCCACTCCATCAACTGCCCCTGCAGCTCAGGTCCCAACTGCCCTGAAAGGAGTGTCCCAGTCACTGCTGGACAGAGTAGGTGGACCGGGAGGAGGGCGGGGTATATTAGTGCTGGGGCAGTTTGAACTTGACTTGATGTGTTGAATTGGCCTTTGCCCACCCAGAAAACAGTGTTGAGAATAATCCATGTGTTGTTTTGTTGGTGTTTCCAGATTCGCGCAAAAGAGGCACAGACGCTCCAGGCAGCCATGACACGAAACCCCACACAAGAGGACCGCCTGCTGATGATGTCACGGCTTCCTGAGCTGGCCAGGATTCTCCGCAACGTTTTTGTTGCAGAGAAGAAACCATCTTTAATTATGGAAGTGGCCTGTAACCGGACGGTGGCCAGCTACAGATCTGCTCTCAGTACAGGTTGGTTCAAACAATAACAATGGATGGGAGTAGCTGAGAACTAACCTACATTCTTTTTTTTTTTTTTTGTATTCTTATTTTTAACTGCTAGATGACGAGTAGAAAAAGCTGAGGCAAATGGCATTTAACTGTACCTTTCAACATAATTTTTTTAGTCAAACTAGTTGCTGTCTTTAAATTATTATTTTTTTTTTTTGGAAAAGAACTGCAATGTGATTGGGACTTCCTCCTCTCCAACAAACAGGTGAAATGGAGAAACACATCCGTCTTCTGGCAGAAGTGGCTACTGATTGGCTGACTATTCATCCATTAAGGAAGGACTTCTTCCTGAAGTTGAACAAGAACATGGAGCTCAACATCGTTCTGGACAAACTGAGCGGCAGACTCCGAGAGGAGGAGAGAATCTGAGATGCAAATGACAGAATGATGACTTAGTGAATTTCTTGATGTGAGTGCTGCCAGCAGACTGAAGGCTAGTTGCTTTAAAGTGCAATATTTTTAAATGAATTTCACTTGTTTGTGGACAGTAGGCATGAATGTCCGACATTTTAAAGACAGCGGGTTTTGTTGTGGTCAAGGCCTTACAGAAATGGTCGGAGATTGATCTAGGCACAGCTCCAGCACGTCGGTATGTCCCAAAGGTACGACCAGACCTAGTCCTGGTATTTATTCCACCAACCCCCTGTGTTGTAAAGAGGTTGTTTTAACCACATTTCTCTTATAGTGATTGTTTTGTTTTTCCTTCCATGAAAGTGTAACGTCAATGTAGCCTTCCAGTCTTTTTAGGGATACATTTTCTACAATGTAGAACTGATGAATGTTTACATTTTTTGAGGTCACTGTTTGATAATGTTTAAGAAATACAAGCATCTGTCCAAGTTCTGCGGCCTCCACTTGTTATTAAATATTACAGTCAAATTAAAGACAATGATTGCATTAAATATCTGACAGCTGGTGACTCATCCTGTCCAGATTACAGGAGAAAATGAGTCATGGGTGTAGTGAGTGAGGGGAAAAAACTTGTAGCATCTTTTCATACAGAAATTGCTGCCTTGTTTTCCCAGATTTTGAGGTTTCTGCCCACGCAACACGGGAGATGGTGGGATTTCAATTGTGGTGTTGCATAGGGGTGGGGGAAAAACTCTATAGTATCGCGATATTGTATCGATACACGGACTCCAAGTATCGATCTTCTATTTTATATATATATATATATATATATATATATATTTTTTTTTTTTAAACAAATCAATTGCTTTTTCAGTCCACTAGATGGTGCTGAGTTATTTTCTGGTGGGGTCAGCGTGATTGGTAGGAAGTTGGTCAAAACAAAGAGACATCTGGCCTCACAACAGGGTTAAATATGCCAACAGTAGCCGGCTCATGGGGAGAGTTCATATACTGAGTCCACACGTTTGCATTTAGCTAAGTTGGACTATGTAGTAATAAAAACAGTTCAGTTTGTCAGGTTCATGAAACATTTATGACATTGTTGGTCGGTCTGTCTGCTTGACAATCATATTTTGCTGCAATAAAAATGATTGAAGTGAGATGAACAGACTGAAAGCTTTATCTTATTAGATAAAACATGTTGACACAGTTTTCCTTTGGGGACATCATTTGAAGTTGAAAAAAGTAGTATATCGCAGTATAGTGATATCGTATCGTGACCCCAAGTATCGTGATAATATCGTATCGCGGGACCTCTGGTGATTCCCACCCCTAGTGTTGCAGTGGTTAAGAAAATATTTAAAATAAAGGTTGGTCTCAATGCCATATTGATGAAACCATTCCCATTGTCAAGGCAAATGAAAAATATAATCTGAAAATGATCTGGGCAAGCAAAGACTTTTGCTCTAGCACCATGTGGGTGGTATTTTATAGTTTAGAAAAACATCTGTAACTATTGACTGCATTTTGTGAAGGAATATTTCTGAAACTGCTCGGGAGAAGAGTTTAAAGTGTTTATCAAATCAATGTCAAATGAAACAGAGTCTTGATGAAAGATCAAAGATAGTCAATTTATTTGCTTGCAAGCAAAAGCGAGAAACAGTTCTCAACAGACAGCAAAAGCAGAGTCTACTGAGGAGTGCCCTAAATTCACAGTCAAATGCATGGACTTTTATGCTCCAGCCAGCATGCTGGAATGTTCCTTCGTAAACAAGAATGACAAAAGGACAGGATAAAGATAAACGTAATTACAGCGTCCTGTTCTCATGATAAAACAAAAGTGTTATACAATTCCTTTGTATTCAGTCTGTCTCTCCATGAACCATGCATACACTCAAACAGATGCTCCCTTACTGTCCCTGTGACCTGGTTGGGGAGTTTAAGTCACAGCATGTGGGGGCTCATTACCCCTAGACTGTCTCGACTTAGCATGTGTCAGAATGGAAGCCATGTCTCTCCTTCGCGTACTCAACAAAGGAATTAAGACCTCTGTGTGTCTTCGTCTTTGAAGACAGAAAACCCAATTCACAGGATAACAGATGGCGGGACATCTGGATGGAAACTTACATAAATGTGATAAGAATAGTGTTTGGTGCTTGCAATGTAAGAGCTTACATTCTTTAACCCTATAAAGAAGACTGACATATTTTCCCATGACATTTGGTAAATTCAAGACCTTCAGAACCACTAACATGGCTGTGTACTCGTTTTGTCTTGCTAATAGGTACATACATTACATTCTAATGGAGGCAATACTCCTTTGGAATCTTGCTTGAAAATATCAGCGGTCGATCAGTTGCTTTGTCTCCATGATACAGTCTCGGCACAGGACATTGTGAAAGAAAATGGCTTTCTTGATATAAGGCTTCTTTACTTGGGTTCCTGACACCATCCTCTGTTTCTGTCTGTGGAGAGTCCTTTGCTGATATTTATTATTTCTTGTGTTCCATCTGATTTGTCAACTATGGTGTTTCAGCTGTCTTTCTTCACATTTGTTTTTTCAGTCTGTTGCTTTATTGGTAAATGGACATGTACTTGTATAGCACCTTTCTAACCACTCAAAGCACTTTACACATCATTCATACATTGATGGCATGGGCTACCAAGGTGCCACCTGTCCATCCGGACTGAGCAAATTCACGTCCCATTAATTCGCGGATGGCACAGCCTTCCGGTGGAATTTGGGGTTAAAGTGTCTTGCAGGGACACATTGACATGGGCTGGAGGAGACAGTGATCCAACCACCGTTTTTCTTTTTTTCACGATTGGAAGACAACCTCCTCTACCTGAGCCACAGCCGTTTCTAAACTTTAAAAAAAGCTTCTTGAGTTTCTCTTTTAAAGTTTGGATTTCACTTGAATGCCTTTTTAGTTTTTCTCAAGTACTCACAGTTGGCTCTTTAACTGTGGTCTCTACTTGTTGCACTGTATTCTGTATTGCCCTGCATTTTCTCGATCTTTTCTGAACTTCCTTCTCTGAGACCTTTGCTCTCTTGGTTTCAATGAATGCATCTCGTTTAGAATTGAGTTTTAACATTATGATTGAAGCTTGGAACTTGTCCACCTGTGTACTTGTTTTTTTACCTGAGCCACAGTCCATACCTTCCATACTCTATTATTGTCACTCTCATGGGAACACTTCGGAAAAGTGCGCTATTTCTGCCTCGGACACTATCGTCTCAATTTTTTTAAATTTTTTATTTAGGGTCTATGCTCGTCTTATTTACAACTTCACATTTAGCATGATTTTGCTTCTCTAACATGTGCATGGTGGCAAGAACAAATTGGCCCTCTTCACATGTCATTAATTAGACGGTCATTTTGCATGTGCACATTTTGTGCACAAAGTAGGAAAATTTCTACACATATTCCTGTGAATGAGGCCCAATGCGAAGACTTTAAGATCATTGGAATCCTTCAAATGACAAACAAATACGATGAAATAAAGCTTAGTGACAAAAATAATGTATTTATATATTTAAGGTTAAGGTTCGATTCAAGTTAGCCGTCGCATGGATTGTGACATCATTAAGATAAACTGATACACTACACGAGTGTAAGCCATTTCATATACAGACGGAGAAACATTTTTTGGGTAGATATAAAATACGATAAAAGAAAACCCATTGTCATTCAGTCTGCAACAGATATTATTTTATTATGCCTTTCTAACTTATATCAATCCATCCATCTCTCCATAAATCCTCTATGCTTCTAGGCATACAGGGATTCAAGGACTGATCCCGGCATGCATTAGGCAAAAGGAACAGAAATGTTTTTAGACATTTTAAGACTTCTTAAAGATCCATGGAATCCTAGCTGTCTCCATAAGCCAATGGCATCAGATAATTAACAGATTAATGAATGAATAATACAAAAATAAAACAAAAAAACTAATTTTTATATATATATTTTAGTGCTAACTGAAATTGCAAATCAGTATGTGATTGAAATGACAAAAACTGTTAACTTGTGGGTGAGCTGAAGAGGTTTCTTTGGTGCTGGTTACACTTAGGACGCACCTGACTGGAAACGAGTCAAATTTTGGTTTTACAGCCATTGTGGTGGCTGCAGTGGTCCTCAGTACTGCACCAGGGAGAATACAGTGTGTGATTTCAGTTTGTCAATGCCATTTAGCTCTTTGAGCTCGATTACCACCAGGCAGCCCAGAATCTCGGCCCGCTGCTTCTTCATCAGCTCACAGGCTGCATACAATGTCCCTGCAACACACACATGCGGAGAGAGACTTAGATATCGACGCATCTGAATTTAACTTCA
Source organism: Lycodopsis pacificus (assembly GCA_028022725.1). NCBI lineage: Eukaryota > Metazoa > Chordata > Actinopteri > Perciformes > Zoarcidae > Lycodopsis > Lycodopsis pacificus. The sequence continues at coordinate 3,984,180 of CM051699.1, read as the reverse complement.
AAATACAAGATGGTGGGCCCGATGGGGCAACAACTTAAAATGTTAATAAAATAAAAAAACATTCCTGAGTGACTTTTTTAAACTGACAATAATCAATAATGAAGAACAAAGACATCAGATAGTATCCGTCATTCCTCCTGTCTGCTTTGTCTCAGCCAGCAGAGAAGTTTACAAGAAAAAAAAAAAAGCCAAGAGGGACAAGAGGGACGTGGTGCTAATTTGGATCTCTCCATGCAGAATCCAAATTGAATGTCTCTTATCGACTGCCGTGAGGTAGGCCACCGCAGAGATGGCCGTGGTGGATGCGTTGGAAAAGACACAGTTTGCTGTGTGGAGAGCAAAGCAACAGGTAGGTATGACTATAACTGCTTCGTCTTCATGCTGTGTTCCTCCTGTCCTTGCAAGGCAGCTCTTCTCAAGCCGTATATATGGCAACAGCTGGAGAAGGGCTATTTCCAAACATGTGGATGGTCAAGCACGACTCTGCAATCCTTTTGGCAGGGTCATTGTCCTCAAACCAGAGGAAACAAACTGTGATGCAGTAGAATATTTGCCCTATATCCCCCGCCACAGCAACAGTTTTCCTACAAAGTCAGTTTCCAGGACTCCCAGGAGTGTATTGTTGAAATCAGTGCCACTCAACAGGATGTCATCAAGTGAGATGCCATTATGTTTGGCACTGGAGTCGACCACTGCCCATATCTGGCCTGGCTTACGCGGCTGATAAACTCCTAAGATTGGCAAACACAAACACTCATGTTCTCCACTGAGTAACGGGCTGACTGCTGACTTGCTGATCCTCTGCATGATAGTAACATGTGGCGTAAACGTCATAAGACCCTTGACTGCTTGTTGGGTAGATTGCACATTTATTCCCGAAAAGGGTAGTGGCGCAACCCAACAGTTTGAGTCATCCATGAAGACTTCCCTGTCCATTATTTTCAGGAAGACTATGTTCTATGGACATGGCAAGATTGCGGTGCTCGCTGAAAAACTCCCATTTCATCAAGAAGATCATTCATTTCGATAGCCCTTGGACAATTATTGTGAAGCACTGGAGTGTCAAATTTCTCTTTGACACAGTCTGGCTTTTAGGCTCTTCCAAAAAACACTTCTCCTACGATCACCCAGCAAAGATCGATATGCTGGGCATAGGGCATGTAGTGGGGTCCTGTTGCACATCTTGGCCAATTAGGATAAAAATGACTGCAGTTGAATTTATAGCTGGGATTTTATCCTCTACCCCAGGGGTATTCATTTAAAATTCAGTGAGGTCCATGCAAAGGTCCAGAACTAACTTGCACTGTGATTTAGTCCCATATAGGGCTGCAACAACGAATCGATTTTATCGATAATAATCGATTAAGAAAATAGTTTTCATTATCGATTATCAAATTTCATTATCGTTGTGTCGCGCGATTATTACGGCACTCAATAAATCGCGGAGATGTTTGAGAAAAAAAAAAGGAAAAACAGAGCGGAGCACAGCGCAGGTTGTTGTGAAGTGGAGCTTCTAATGACGACCAAGACGCGTCTGGTTTTGAACGGAACACTTTACTTCCTGAAACTGCAGTTTAACAACTGTTACAGTGAACAGACTTCACCCGTCTTGCACCCAACATATAAGTTAGGTTTTCACTTATCGTTATCATTGTTGCTGTGAATAAGCAAGTATCATGCTACTTCCTGTCTCTCCACAGTAAAATCACTCCCGTTCCATTTCACACTTAATAAATTGAAAAAGTGTGTTCATTGCAAGATGTGCAAAAGCGTCATGATATGGCACGGGAGCACCACGGTGATGATTCAGTTTGTGAGTGTAGTGTAGAGAACAAGTTCTGACGTTCAAACAAATCCTGTTAAGTTTTCTGATTTGTATTTTTCTTTATTTTTTATTTTTGTATTTTTTAAACTAAAATATACATATTTTTGTTCACATGTGTATGTTTTTTTAATTATTACTTTAACAGCTCAGGGATGTTCAAGGAGCAACCTGTTTGTGCACTTTCTGAAGATCAGTTCTGTTCTTGAATAAAGGGTTGGAAATTAATGCTTTTTTTGTTTTTTGATTTTTTTTAATCCGATTAATCAAAAAAAGAATCACCCGATTATTAAAATAATCGTTAGTTGCAGCCCTAGTCCCATATATATTGAAGTAGCTTAGTAGTTGTATTTACGTCTGTATGTAGTCAACAACTGACTGTCAAATAGAATTTTAAAAAGTTCAATTGAATAATATCTCAACAATATTTATTGTCAGTTTAATAAATGGATGAATTATAAACAATACATACTCCAACAATAAATAAATGTTCTCTCGTTTCACGTAAAATAAGGGTTGCATTTCAGAATAAATCACTTAACAGAAAGCTTTTAAAAATGTGCATCTTAAAATAAAGTACTTCATTTAAGAAAAATGCATTGATTTTTTCTTTAAATTCAGTTAATTCAGGTGTGAAGTGATGTCAATCTAAAAAACCACAATGTCCATATTCTTCTCATCTTCTAAAAGTAGAAAATTGTGTTCAGGGAATAACAAGTGGTTTCCATAACCATAGATATAGATCTACGGTTATGGAAACCACTTGTTTCAGCTCTATCCCCCTCTCCGTTAACATCATTTTTGGGCAGTGAATTAATGCATTAGGATTCTGAACATATTGGGCTCTTAGGTTGTTTAATTTATGTGCCTTCATTTCGGATTTGAGAGGGTACATTTACTCCAAATATGTGTGCTTTATCTAGTAGTCGCACTTCACACTGCTGCTTTTAATAATCGCCACGGTGTCTGAACATATGAGACACAAACAAATTGCCCGTTTGTGAGAGCCTTTAACCATTCTTGGTTAAAGGCTCTGGTCTTGCTGTCCACATTTCTCTTTTTGAAACACACCATGTGAAATAGTCACAGGGGAATTACTTCTCTGACTACTTGGTCTTTCGTCCAATCTCTCTCGTATGTTTGTACTGTATATCACTCAAGCCTCAATGCTTTTTGGAATACATATATTTGGTTGGCCGAGTAGCATCAAGTTGTATGATTTACAACGCATGTAATTGGTCGGTGCGTTTCCTGGACTGGCTGAACGAGTGCCGCGAAGGCCTATTAGTAGGCCTATTAGTATGCCTATTAGTGACCCCTGCTCTAACCGCTTAAGATGTGTAGTGTTTGCTGATGTGTTTAGCTCGCCGCCCTGGGGTTTCAATGACTCCCTAGCACGTCTTCAAGTTGTACAACGCAGTGCCCTCCTCAATACAAAGAGCTCAAAAAAACTCTTAATTCTGTCTCCAACCTGCTGGATAAACTCTGGCGAGACAGATTTTGGCACATGACCTTGCAGTCCCACGTATGTCTATATTTTGACGTGACAGCTAGAGAGGCCCCTAGATCAAAGCTTCTTGCCTTGATCTCTTGTGGCTACTGAGGCCCCAGTAGTCCATGGAGACCCTAGTTGTCCATAGGGTGCTTAGCACTGTTGCACTGGAACATTTGGGTTATATTCCATATCAGCAAAACTCAGCAACTGAATGGGTTTGATCTCACATCAGACTACAACGACAATAGAGTTGAGCGCAGAGTCAGTGGGAGACGGGCAGTAAAACCACATGGGTACGTGACTACAAAGTGTCCCCAGTGGCGCTGCGGCAGTAAAGCAATGGTGTCCATGGCCACCAGAGTCTTGTTTGCTGACAGCCAATGTAAATCCATAAGTTCAGCAGTAGCCTCTCATTGATGCAAGCAGAAGGATTAGTCAGTAAGGAGAAATATTTGAGATTTTACATGTTTGTTTTTGTAAAACTTCCTCCCTAGCCCGACAACCAGTGAACATGATGGCTATACAACTCTCACCTCCAGTAGCCAACAGGTCATCAATGAGAAGAATCTTCTGTCCTGGAGCCACGGAATCCTCCTGGATTTCTGCTTCTGCCTGGAGGAACAGAAGTAAAATAGCATCAGTATTGTGCTAAGGGAATTTTTCTCAGAAACAGAGACTGAAGCTGCTTAGGACTGAGGGGACAATAAAAAGAGAGATTTTTTGAGAGGAATGTGCACTCCAGTGCTCATGACCTTTGACTGGAGTAAAGATTCACATTCCAGTATGATGATACCCTGAAGTAAACAGCCAGAGCAATGCTGGAGTGGTTTCAGGACACAGGTATGAAATGTTATACACTAGCAGATAATCTCCCTGAAGTCATGTCCTTTGTAATGTAGAACCTGACAACAGAACAGTACAGCAAAGAGGGAGAGTATCATTTTTATAGCTAAGTGGGTGTATTACTAGTAATATTTCTGCTAATATTACTACTCCCATTATATGAATAATTTACGTCATATGGATTGACTATGTTGTAATTGTATTATGTTGTTTATTCTGTACACATGACATCTATTGTAATTCTGTCCTTTCTTGGAGAGTGATCACTTCTCATTTGCTTTACCTGCAGTTTCTTCCTTTTTTTTCCTACATGTACACATGTTCAATCTAGTGTTTTGTAATACTTGCAAAAAGCCCTAGAGGATGTTGCAGAAGGTGACCAGTGTGACCCAGTCCCACACACTCATTACTGGTCAGTGAATTTTTCCTCTGTTGTCTAGCATACATATGTTGGGAATCAGGTGAGTAACACTTTTAAACGACCAGTCCAACATTTTAGGGAACATGCTTGTCTAGAAGATCTATTCAGTTCGATTTCTGTATGCTAATGTGCTGTCAAACTGTATTCTTATATGTTGTTTCTCTGTTCTTATGTGTAGAAATATATATATACAAGACATTGGCTTAAGGACAATTTGTGTAAACATTTATATCAATTCAAACATTCTCTAGATGTCTGTATTCCCCAATTACCATTCAATCAACAACGTAAATTGAACATAACTGCAAGGCCAACAAACAAAAAATCCTTTGCGTGTGTGCATTTGTGTACTTTACCTTGCCATACTCTAAATCATATGCCACAGACACAGTGGTTCCAGGCAGTTTGCCTTTCTTTCTGACCAGGACAAAGCCAACACCCAGCCGCTGGGCAAGCAGAGGGCCGAACAGGAAACCACGAGCATCTAAACCTGAACACAAATAAATAAAAATGTGGTACCCAGAAAAATATGCATTAGAAAGACACATTAGTGCAAGACATAGAGCGGATATAAAATAAATACACCCTGCAGAGAGTTTTTACATGTCGTCTATAAATCTCATCTATTTGAAGAGGCAGTTTTGCCCTGACCCAAAGTATATAACTGATGGAAGAGGCTGTCATGCAAGGTGCCAACAGCTCATCAGATCGAAACTAAACGATGGCGCAGCCTTTGGGTTATCTTGCCGAAAGACACTTAAAAATGCAGACTGGAGGAGCCAGCCGATTAGAGGACGACTCGCTCTACCTCTAAGCCACAGTGAATGCAATGAAATCATTTCACTTTGAAAAATAAGTGCATTTTAAAAGAATTCTTAATTTCCTTAAGGCATTTATACTCGATGTGCTGTTCGTTGCATTATTCTCATATACAGCAGAGAACATAAACACAAAATTAACTTTATAAAATCAAAAACAATGAGATAGATATGCCCGTCTAAAACCAAAATCCACAATGCCGAGGAGGGATTGTAACTATCTGTAAACTCATATCTTATATTCATATTGACTACTTTATTGCCTTTGTACAAGCCCCTTAAGGAAACAAGTCCAATATTAAAAGCATTTTAAAGAAACGAAGGTTGAATATCCTGTAAACAATTTGATTCCATAATATTTAAATGGATTAATTTAAATTAATTAATTAATTTAATTAATTTAAATAATATTTAAATACTCAAATGAAGATTTTTAAAGACTTCCTGTTTCTAAAGCATTTAAAAGCAAATTGGCCTAATATGTATAATCCCTAGACATGTAAATATAGCTTTTATCAATTAACTACCGGTATTTGTGACAGTCACGTTATCGCGTGTGCCAAGTTCCAAAAATTCAGAGGTGCCTTCGCGCCGGCCGTGATTACGTCATTTTCTGCACGCCGGCTTCACTGCAGCAAATATAAACTAAGAAACCACTGGTTCTTTCTTGAACGACTTCAATGTGATGACAGGTTAAATATGTTCTACAAAGGGTTTAAGATTATGTCATGGCTGAAATTATAGTTTTGCAATCCACAGCTGAAAACATGGTAGGATGAAGTCAGGTCAGTAAATCAGACTCATGCCTCTGTCTTTCATAAATACCTTCCCACAAATAAGAGTGATATTAGACAGTGAAGCATTAAATGGACAAAGAGCCAGTTTGAAAGTATTAAATTCAGAGACCTCCTGCACAAAGGAACGACCAAGTCCTTAGTTGGCATAAACTCATCTGAGGCACTTACTTTACTCACCGACTTGTATACAGAGTCAATATGAGACAAAGAAATCACAGTTGTCTGGGATTTACTCTTTGTTGGAGGAAGGAGACAAAGTAATGGCAGATAAAGACTTCCTTATTTGTAACATAACCATTCCTAAAGGTCTAATAGACAGCTTACCCAGGAGGTGTTGCAGATGCAGGAAATTGCTCGACTACTTCTTAGAATAAAAAATACCACATTTTCTGATGGAACTTTACTTATGACCACTGTCTATAAGCCAAGTCAGGAAGGTGCATGCCCTCCTCACAACTTTTCAGGGACCATTGTTCTTAACCTAAATCTAAACAAAACTTCCTTGCCTTCTCTACATGTATTTGCTATTATATTCCTATGTTTATTTCATGTGACTTACCTCATGATAGACTACCTATAGGCTACCTAATCACTTTTAGGTTGCTTTGTTTAAGGCATACATGCATACACACAATTAAATTGTTAAAAAAAGCTGCAAATTGTGAAAAGTTAAGACCTGCCGTTGGTATGTAAGTGAAATAGCAATTCTTATGAGAATAGAATTGTTATTTACAGCATAACAGCAACATTCCTTCCCTGGAATAAACACATCAGAGAAACATTTAAGAGAAAAAACATATGCATATAAATTCCATAATATTTCTAAATGCAATAACGTGGTATATATTAAAGAAAGTAATCAAGGAGTCATAGAAAATGGTTAACATTGAAGTAATGTTTCCAGTACATGCATACAAATTCATGGAAGTCAAAAAGAATGTAAATGGACATAGAACAGAGTCTGTGTATACTACAATGTGTTTGTGTAGAATAATGTAGCTACACCTTCACTTCAAAATAATTGGTAAGAAGTGCTGCAAATATCTAGTTTCTGCTTCACATCTGCGTTGGCATCAGAGCCTTTCTAAGTGAAGGTTGTAGTGCGCTCAAAGCACGGATTTCTCATCGCAGGGTACAATATTGCTTGTGTAAGCATAGATTCTGTGCGCGGGTTATGTGAAAATAATGGCAAAAGAGTTCTACACGCACATGTATCTCATTTGCAAACAGATTTTTATTTATTTATTTGCCACCAGAGAAAAGTCTCACATTTCCATCATGCCTGCCTGATGCCAAGTGCTGGACTGAGTAGTTTGTTAAGTTTGCTGTTTTATGTTCCAAACTGCAAATAGTGAATCTCCACGCATTTGTACGGATCTTTTTGAGACTGTGCCGATGTGTCTCACACAATATTCACAAGTAGAAGGTAAGATCCAGCACTATCCATTATTGTTGGAATGCTGTTAAGCATAACAACAATAAAAATAAATGACAACTATTGTTCTTCGAATCTTTATTCAACTTCTTCTATTTCTTCTATTTTCTTCTTGTCCTTCATTTTTTAAGCTACAGAAACCGTTCAACTATTAAAATGTTCAGCTCTTTCACCAGAGGTCTGCTATGACTTTTCATATTTCTAACCTTTAAACTTTTTGAATGATTAAGCTTTGTATTTTCAATGGGATCTCTATGGAGAATATTTTCAAATGGCTTCAGGCACACAGGTGTTCGCGATTGAGCCAGTAATTAGTGATGTTGACAAACACAGACTCACCGTCTCACACTTTAGAGGTCTTTCCCCCCTCCTCCACCCCCCCCCCCCCCCACACACACACACGCCATTTTTAAATAAAAGCACCACAGAATGAATCCTAACTGAAATGCTTGTGATGAGCCTGTCATTTAATAACCGGTTTGTGTTTATCTAACATTATGATTCTGTCTCCTCTCCCCTTCTCCCCCATTTCAAAATAAAAGCCCCAGAGAGTGAATTCTAACTGAACAGCTTGTGATGAAGCCTGTCATTTAATAACCTCTGTTTATGTGTGTCAAACATTATGATTATGTCTCCTCTCCCCCTCCCTCCCCCACCCAGCCCCACCCTTTCAAAATAAAAGCCCCATGGATTAACTGTATTTAAACAAGCTCAAAATTAGGCTTTTTTGTTAAAAAAAAATGAATGCTCCAACTACTACTGCTGCTGCTGCTAATATAGTATTACTACTACTGCTACTACTACTATAACTTTTGCTGTTGCTACTATTACTACTACTGCTATCATCAATATTATTGCTACCACTACTGCTATTACTACCACTACTACTATTACTTATACGACAACTGCTACTACTACTGCTATTCATGCTACTAAAAGTAGTAATACTACTACAGCTATTAGTACGACTGCTACTAGTACTACTACTACATCTTCTACTGCCATTACTATTACTACTACTGTGATATTAAATACTACGACCAATACTACAGCTATTACTATTACTACTACTGTGATATTAAATACTACGACCAATACTACAGCTATTACTATGACTACTGATAGTACGTCTTCGACTACTTCTTCTGATTACTAATGCTTCTACTACAACTTCTACTACAAATATCACTAATACTACTACTAGTAGTTATTCTAATGCTACTAATACTTCTACTAATAATACTTCTACTACAACTTATACTACTACAAATACCACCACTGATTAATTTGTTTAAGCCACAGAAACTGTTCAAATATCAAAGTGTTCAGCTCTTTCAGGAAAGGTGTGATATGACTTTTCATATTTGTAATCTTTAAACTCTTTGAATTATTAAGCTTTTTGCAATTTGTTTTTGAATTGGATATCTATTTTCAGCAATGTTTTTGCAATTCATTTCAGTTTTCAGCATTCCAACGCATTTTCAGCAGGAAATGCTTTTTCTAGTTCCACTATTTCTTCCGTCCCCCTGTTTTGTCGCAACGCTTCTTCTCCTTCATATTTTAAGCTACAGAAACCGTTCAACTATCAAAATGTCCAGCTCTTTCAGCAGAGGGGTGCTATATCTCTTCATATTTCTAACCGTTAAACTTGAATTATTAAGCTTTTACCAACTTTTTTTTGAATGGGTTTCTATGGAGAAGATTTTCAAATCCTCTTAAACTGCTTCAAATTTCAAATCCTTCAACTTCCTAATACTTTCAGCTACAGACACCATTTCAACTTTCAAATGTTGAGAAAACCCTGAACTATTGCCGGAACTTACAGCTTTCTGATATCTTTTAAACTTTTTGAACTGCAGCAATTTAACTTTTATGATTTTTCAGCCCTTTTCTGACTTTATAATGGGTGTGTATTGCGCAGCTTAGAGTGCGTGAATTTCCGAGTACCCTTAAACGCCTCATCTTAACTTCACTACGGAACAAACCAGGCCTCCCACATTGTTATCTGAGTCATTGACCGGTAAGTAGCACAGTGTGCTTCTATACTCAACTTTAAAAATGAAGCTTCCACATTTTACAATGGCATTACAAGTGGTTTCTAACTCAAACAGGGTTCAAAATAAGCAAGAAGAGTAAACATTTTCCCGGTGAACCAAAGAAAAACTGTATTGTTGTTAGCATAGCTGCTAACGTTCGTCATACGGCTCCTTCCGGTTTACTACGGGACTATAAACTGTTCATAGTCTCGCTTCGTGTTGTAGTGCGAGCTCGTAGCATGAACGGAGCCAATTATACTCCATGTGCTGTGCGCGCATTATTCTCAGAAACGCCAGAGGGCGAAAAAACTAAATGAACTGTGAAGAATTAAAAAGACGAGTGAAGAATGAAGTCATGTATTACATGCGTTGTCAGCGTCCGTGATTACGGAATTTTCTGAATGAATTACACATATGTTTGTCAATTTAAAATATTAATTCGTAAGTCAAGAAAGGAATATTTTGTTGTCAAACTGTTGAAGTCTAATACTTAAAAAAGACTGTACTTGCATGAACAACAGGCCTTGCCTGTTCTCTACTTCCCGGCTGATAAGAACAGTAGCAGAATAAAACACATCATGTATGATAAGGTACATGTGTGGATGGATATAGCTAAGTTACCTAGCGAGCTAGCTAGCAAGCCAAGGTAACGGCCGTGCAGCTGACGTGCATGATGCTAGACCAGAGATTAGTTCACTGATCGGTTTCACACAAAGCTAAACGATACGACAAATGTCTGACAATCTGAGACTTTCTTGACTTGCAAAATAAATATTAAATTCACAAACATATGTGTAATTCATAGCACAATTCAAACTGGATGAAATAAACATTTATCTCTCGCCGTTAGCTGCTATACATAGTCGTTCTTATTGATTTATTTATTATACTATATTGATCCCGGTAAGGGGGAAATTTGTCTCTGCATTTGACCCATCCCTGTATATAGGGAGCAGTGGGCTGACTATGACAGGCGCCCGGGGAGCTGTTAGGGGTTCAGTGTATTGCTCAGGGACACTTCGACACATGACACGTCCCAGCCAAGGATCGAACTGTCGAGTCATAAAGTAAAGTCCCACAGGACACTATAAAGGGCGTGACTTCATCTCTCTATTAAACTGACAATAAACCACTAAGCTAATTAACAGGTTATTTCTAATGTAAAACTAGTCTTTTTCATCAAACTATCCTGACAACAATATGTTTGCTGTGGTAACATTACAGTCAGAGTGTTTTATAACGGTTTGTTAGTTTTACCAGCAGCTAAAGCTGTTCAATTATTATTCTGGCCACTTTATGTGTCAATGTGTAAATCTGTAACAGAAAGTGACCAATAGACACGATTATACACAAGCTTTGTGATCTTCAATCAGACCTTAATGTACAAATAACCTTTGTTCATATAATGCTGATAGCATCGTTCTGTAGTAATCCACTAATATAATGCAGGCCCTATAGGAACATGACTTTATATATTCAGTATACAGAGACATTAGATAATCCATTATTAGTCCACAGTGAGCCCTCACATACCAGCTTGCTTAAATCTGTGATTGTTCTGCGTTGGCATTAAATAGAAAACCTGATGGGCCCTGTTCATCTCCCTTCTACATGGATTGAATGTCATGAATGTCCTGTAGATCGTCAAGCATTTACCTTCATCCTCCTCAGCTTTGCATATGAACGACTATCATCCATCAGTTATTATGCCATATAGAATACACCAGATTTCAGCGCGCTATTGTAATACAAACGGCACGGTCCGGGCCATAGATTTGGGCAATGTGTATGACAATACACATTGTTGGATCATAGCGATTTGTGGCATTATTATATTGTTTCCAGCAAGGTGGCGATACCGTTGCTTGTCATGGAGAGTGCTGCTCAAGCTGAGGAAACAGTTGGATGATGTCACGATGACATTGATAATACTTCTACTACAACTACAACGTCTAGTACTACTACAACAAATATCACTCCCGATGGAATTCTTTTAAGCTACAGAAACAGTTCGAATATCAAAATGTTCAGCTCTTTCAGGAGAGGGGTGATATAACTTCATATTTGTAATCTTTAAACTTTTTGAATTATTCAGCTTTTTGCAATTGTTTTTGAATTGGATATCTATTTTCAGCAATGTTTTTGCAATTAATTTCAGTTTTCAGCATTCCAACGCATTTTCAGCAGGAAATGCTTTTTCTAGTTAGATAGCAGTAATGCAATATTAATGGATAATAGAGAGAAAAACATATATAGAAAAACAAATGAAGAACTGATAACTTAACCATATCTGGATACGTAGATGCAACTTAGGTGCACGCACATTATCGTTTAGAGTAAAGGGGAGTCAATGAATACTTTTTAAAAAGGTACCGTTTCAATTCTCTGTAGACTGTTCCTTTAAGGTTCATCAGGTTAAGAATACGGGTATATATTAAAAGGCGCTTTGCTTTGGCTTCTTACCTACTATCAGATCAACCTGCTGGTGATTCTTCCTTACATGTTCTTCAAACAGGTCAATCACTGCTGTCAGAGCAGCTGGATCCTTCAGGATGGGACAAATATCCCTGCAGCATACACACATTATATTAGTATCCGGTCATTTCAAATGGAAATCAATATGAAACACTTATATATTGTGAGATCACATATGATTTGTTTATCAATTTCTGCTTCGCACATATTTGATGCATTCTTCCATCAGCACACCTGATTAACCTGGTAACTAAAACAATGAAATTCTATCATAAACTGAGCTGGGGCTGCAACTGTTTTTGTTATGGATTCACCAACAAGTTTTTCTTTTAATTAATACTTCAGTCCAAAAATGTCTTCAAATGTGTTGCTTACACCAAAAGATATTACATTTATATTAATATAAGAGAGAAAAACAGTAAATAGCACAGTGGAGAAGCTGGAAAAAGAGAATAGTTGGTATTTCTCCACAAAACAAATGCCTTCATTTCAGACAGTAAAATCCACAAGGCACAATAAGCACTTTGAGTCTTTTTATGTTTGTCTGTTTAGATCAAAGCCCAATTCTGCACCAATATCTATTGTCTGTTCACAGAGCAACATGTGACCAAAACATTAGGACATATTCGTTCCACAGCTCCTTCCTTCACCTGCTGTGTGTGGAGCATTTCACGTTCTACCGCTCTCTTTCGCTGCTATATAGGTAGCGTGGAAGAGCGGACCTGGCAGGTGTAGCTTTAAACAGCACTTAGTATCTTACCTGAACAGGATGCCTTTCTTTGGAAAGTCTGGAAAAGCTCGGATTTGTCTGTGGACCAGCTGGAGTTTTGATTCTGGTTCGGTTGCCATTCTAGCTTCACGTGTCACTAGAGCACTTCTTCTGGTTTTACGGCGGTTGGCATCTAGCTTATTGGTGCATTACCGCCACCTTCTGCTCCGGAGTATGGATCAGAGAATATACTTACAATCTTTCAGCCAAAACAAAAATATACCACACATACCACATTAACCTTCATTTTATACTCCATGTTTTACACTCTAGTCTAGACCTATACAATTCTAGCCTGTGACAAGTACCCTTGTACCATGTCCCTGCATTTCCATCATATCCTATAAAAAAAACTGTTCTTTATACGAGTTTATGTGGGACATTTACATAAACTGCATAGGGATTCACTTGTAATTCTGAAGGCCTCCAGGCAGATTTTTACTTAGAGACAGTGGGCAAAATCTGATTGGATAAAAGCTCTACTTCTACAAGCTGCTTCCAGCGCAAATGAGGAAGACAGTAGCAATGCAATGACTCCACTGCTTAAAGTAAACAAAGCAAAAGATGATGTGCCACTCAAACTGTACAATCACATTTCATGGATTATAGGTGCAACTGAGTTACCAACACTGGCTCACTGTGTTGAAGTTCCAGATGATTTGAACCTAACAATGACATCCATTTGCCAAGACATTGTGTTCTCAGGGCCAAAAAGCACGACACCTAAATCATTGTGTCCTGGGCTAACTGTTGGCCAAGTTCTTCACAAATTGTGTCACTTCTAAATAGACTTGACCATTGTGCATCATGGGACACGATTGTCAGTTTAGACACTAGCCTTGCCCAACTTCAACTAGTAGGCCTAGAGGGCAGAGACAAAATACCAAAGGGACAATTGTGGGGCAAGATAGATACTTTGAGGAGGAGACGGTCAGGTTGTGGAATCATACAAATTGTATTATGCTGCAAAGTTCTGGAGCTGTGTCAACAAAAAACAGATAACGGCCCAATCCCAATATCCACCCTTACAGACTCACAGACTCAGAATCAGGCCCGCCACGTCATTTTATGTGGCCCGCAGCAAAAAAAATAAGTAAATCATAAAAAGATTCCCATCGTCGAAATTATGAGATAGAAAGTCAAAATTATGAGATACTTAAACACAACAGTCATAGAAGCAGCTATTTGGCTGGTAACCCTACATTTGAAATGGAAATGGATCGTGAGCAGGCTACATTGAAGACTTAAAACACATGAAATACTTCACGTGGGATTGTGCAAACGCACACTTGAAAGGATTTTAAGCATTGAACAAAGTTATTATAATAACTTGTTTGCTATTTGGCTTTGATATTTTCTTTCATAGTTTGATAGAGTAATGTGTGTTTCTTCACCCAAAATTAAAAGGATTTAAGTTATAATAACAGAAATGTGCTTAAATATGTTTTTACATTTATACAACTGCATGTACAATAAATTTACACTTGAATAAGCAATAATCAAATGCAGAGACAGTTATTTACCAATATGTTAGGAGTAGTTACATTTACAACCGGCCCTTTGAGGGAAACCGTGATGCTGATGTGGCCCAGAGTGAAAATGAGTTTGACACCCCCGATCTAGGTTATTCAAAGTGAGAACAGGTTATTTTTGCACCAGTTGTGTCCTTTTACCTGTTGGCAGATTTCATCATGTCATCCTTGCAGTAGTGGTAACATCCCCCAAATCTTCTTCACCAAACCTATCCCACTGCGTAAGGAGTTTGCAAGCCACAGTTCCCTGTTTGGTATGCGCTGTCCCACATTTGGGTTCAACTGGTCTCCCCCGACCACAACCAGGGTGTCTTTGGGACGTCGGACCCGGCACTGATCCTGGGTTTCTGGAAGGCTGAAACCAAATTCCTTGAGCGCTGAACCATAGAGTTACACCTCTTTGTTTCCGAAGCTCTCCAGGATAATGGCCCTGACCTTTCGAAAGGTCATGAGGGGGAACCGGACTCCGGTCATCAGTACGCCAGCCTAGCCCAACCTCTCATCAGGATTATCCAGACTAAACTGCACTGTATTATTAGATTATTGGCCTGTTTGTCTCGCATCATTATTTGACTGAAGTGTCACACGAAGTGCTATGTGTAATGTTGTATAGCGTCGAAACAAACCATGATGTCAACCAAAAAACATATGAGTGTCTCAGGCAGGAGACAGGGACCTACTGAGACTAAACAGGGTGTGCACAGAGTGCACTGGCACAAAGGGCCCATGTGTTGCCAGTGTTGCTGAGCTCAGGTGTTTCCACTCTGCTGATGACCCTTTGCCACGCCCACCTCAATAAAGGTAAAAAGGAGCTGCCACACGAGAGTAGCACAGGAATCCTAACTTTTAGTGATGGCGAGATGAAGCCTCATGAGGCATCGAACCACTTCAGCCAATTGGTTCGAGAAAGGGTTCATTTCTCGAAGCTTCATGTGCACACGACACCACCTACTGGCCAAGTGTATAATCACAGGCAGCTGTATCTGAACCACATAATGTGATGCATTGAATTTTTGTGTCTGTTATGGCTGTTGGGAATGACTATGAATTACAAAAATGTATGACCAAATAATTTCTGTACATAAATTATCACATATGTGCATAATAAAATATTTTTTGAATGTATTCTGTGTGTGTAAATTGTCCCAAAATGGTAGTATCATATGATATGGCAGGTTGTGTAATAATGTTATTATGTCACTTTAGGAAAATGGCATGGGCTTAAGCAAGCAGAGGACAGTGAAAGTGCTTGTGGAACTAGGAAGAGGGGACTGAATATGCTTGTGTAACTTGGACAGTGATGTACAGGACAGGGGACATTTTATTCATTTTTATTCAGAAATAACAGTTTCTCAACAGGCATCCATATTGATGGATGTCCACATGTCAGAAGTAAGGCTAACAGCAGCCACCTTTTCCACTTTAGCCTTAGCCTTCTCCTTAGCTGACTCATACTTGGCCTCCATCATGGCCTTCAGAGCCTAAAGGAAAAAATATTTAGTGCTGAACTGTGAGACACAATAAAGTACTCATTTGTTTCATGCATGCACCCATACATACCTGCCTTGTGGGGATAACATAATTAGGATCCAGTTTGGACACGAATGCCCTGAATCCAACATCATCCACAATAC
The DNA here is from genome assembly GCA_028022725.1 of Lycodopsis pacificus. Taxonomy (NCBI): domain Eukaryota; kingdom Metazoa; phylum Chordata; class Actinopteri; order Perciformes; family Zoarcidae; genus Lycodopsis; species Lycodopsis pacificus. The sequence continues at coordinate 3,968,103 of CM051699.1, read as the reverse complement.
TGAAGGGCTGTGTGTCCTTCACTATCATGGAGACGAGGGCTTCATCCAGCTCTTGTTTTCTGGTGGCTGGTTAAAAGAGAATAAATACAGTGTCTGTTACCTGTCTTTATTTGCACAATAAACAAAAGTGAACAGGGAAAAATTGTGATGGTGCATTTGTAATATTGTAATGACTTACCATGGCTGGGTGAAGCTCCAGTTTCCTCCTTATTCTCATGCAAGGCACGGTAATGCCTTAGCATGGATGAGGTGTTGTTATTGTACCCCAACTCCTTGGACCGCAATAAACACCTCACCTTTGAATAAAATAAGAAACTGTGAAAAATACAGTTCTTGATAAGCAAACCTAATGTGTCTGAAATAGAGTTAGATTTAGCTTACCTTATTAGGAGTTATCAAATCAAAGTGTTCCCACACTGGGGAAATCCTCCTCTTCCTAGCTGGCTCCATCTTATCACCTATCCTTCTCTCCTCGCTCGCCTAACTCTCCAAACTATCTCTCTCTCTCTAAACTCTCCAAACTATATAAACGCTATCCAAACTATCCAAACTCTCAACTGACTCTCCACCAACAACCCACATTTTGAATGGTTTATATTGCTGTCAAACCTCCCGGCAAAATCTGAACCACTTCCCGAAGCAGTCACGTGGTGCAGCCGGGCAGCGAGGCTTCGGACGTCATCATTTGTGGCTCCTCCCCTAAATGAAGCAAGCCTCGATACGCGCTTCGAGGAAACGCCCCCTCCATTACTCGACACATGCTTCGAAGCGTCGGCTGTAAATAAAATATACATTCAATGTTAAACACAGCTTATACGCGGATATGTGAGTTCGAGTAGAAGAAGGTCAAATACTCCAGACGGGGCATTCATAGCGCTCGTTTGAACACAGTGAGAAGTATTAGAACTCTGAAGGATAGCTTTTGCCCCAGATAAATGTCACATAGTCATACAGAGAACCAGATTCAGCTGCCCGCGCCGCCTTAGAGATAAAGAGGCGCCCCGCTTATCAAGTCGGCCGGACATAACAATATGGAGTTACATCAACATGCACGCACACTGATGATGCAGCGGAGGAGGATCCATCGTGAGCCAGTGTGGGCGGAGATGCTCAGTGCTCCAACGGGGCTCTCTGACAGCTAACAACAGAGCCGCCTCCTACTTTGTATTCCACCAATAGGCTCCCATCAGGAGAACCTATTAAATATGATGCGCACTCTGTTTAAGCGCCTTTTCTTAGCTATTCTTATCTTTTCTGCTCCTAGGGAGCGGAAATTCTTAGGCCCGTGCACGTAAAACTGCTGGGCATAATACTTCTGTTACAAATAAATGTTTATTGCTTGAATTGAGCTAAACGCCTCGACCTCAATCTGTGCATCCGAGTTTTCTCCTCAACACGGCACATCTGGTAACATCACTACTAACTTTGCAGACTGGTCAAGTAAAGAACCTTAACTTATCTCTGAAGATGGTCACCATGGTGGTTTTTCTTCTGGCTTTTGTTGGAGCGGCATCTTCAGAACTCCCACACAGACGGAGGTGTGACCTGGAGCAAGGACAAGAAACGCAGACTCTTTGCTCAAATTACAAAAACATTTTACACCTCGATGATGTTCAGACAAAACTTGAAGAGACCCAAATGCTGCTGCAAGAGAGGATTAACGCTATGGAAGGTAGGACCAGACTGCAGCTTGATTCTGCAAGCGGCAACATTAGTGCGCTTGAAAGGTTGGTGACAAACTTTTCAAACGCACAAAAGGACCTAGAAAGGATGGCGTCACAAACTGAGATGGAGTTGAGAGATGCAAAGACGAAGCTGGAGGAACAGGAAGTTGACATTGCCAGTCTCAAGAGAGAAGTTGGAGAACTGATCAAACACGGGGAGAGAGTCGGGGGAAACATCAGTGACATTGAGGAGAGACTTGATACAACTGAGAGGCAGTTAAGGGAGAGAAAAGAGAAACTTGAAAATCTTGAGTCAGAAACTGGGGCGCCGTTCAATGCCACACAGAAACTGGTGACTCTATACAAGAAGGAACTCTCCCAACTTAACTCGAAGGCCCGGGAGCTTGAAGTCAAAGCCCTGCTGAATGCCACGGAGACGCAACTTGAAGCTAATCTGACAGAAATACCAAATGGAGGTAAGTTTTTAAAAGTCTGTATTATCTTAATAAATGTTTTCACGAATTGTCCTTTTGATAATGACTCTCTCAAGAGCGACGAGATAGTCCAATCCCTTAACAAAAGCTTTGCAACTTGTACCCCGAAAATGGATACTGAGCTGCTTTTCCATGAATGTGGAATGTAAAATTGTATGTTTAAAGTAACATTGCCACTTTTATTTTCCTGCAGAACTCGCAACTGAAGAAAGTGAACTCTCATTAGAGGTGATGTGCCTTAAAGCAGAAGGTAAGGGAAAATATAGTAAGTAATGGTTCAAGATGCCAAATGCACATGACTGAATTTAACAGTGTTTGCATTTCTTTCTTCAGTCAATGCCAAGGTGGCCTTTTCTGCAACTATAATCGAATCCAACGATACGTTCACTGGACCCGGCACGAACGGCACCAACAATATTCTCATCTATAACAGTCTTCACAAACGTTGGCTTCGCTTACAACTGTAAAACGGGTATGTTCTAGATGCATAACCTTCAGAAGACTGACCAATGATTAACTGATGTGAAAGTATGCATCTTTAATAAAATGGAATGTAGCCGCCATATTATTGGATATCTGGGAAACATTTGTTTAGTAATATGGTCAGAACATGGCTAAATCTTCCTTCCACGGCCTCTGAAGCTTTTCCACAAGTTGCCTATAAATCCATCGAGCTTTAGGATATGTTGGTAGGTGATTTTGTTACTTTTAGAATAAAGGTGGATAATTGTTTTCCCCAGTTTGTAATCGTTATGTCTGCATGTTAAAGCCATGCAGCTGGTTAGCATAAGAGTGGTATCGATCTTCTCATCTAACTGAAATATATTAAGAAGTAAGGACAAATGTTTTTATAACTTATTGATGTCAGTGCATCCTCTTCTTCAACAGGCATCTTCACTGCTCAACTGAAAGGCGTTTACCACTTTTCATTCATGACTTTCGGCTACACCGGTCACACTTCAGGAGCCATCCTGGTGAAGAACAGGAATTACCAAGTGAGCACCTGGGAATTCACCGGCTCAGATAACAGTGACACCACCAGCAACATGGTAATCCTTGAGCTGACTGTCGGAGAGACCGTCAACGTCATCCTGTGGAAGGGAAAAATACAGACAAGTGTCTTCAGTGGGTTCCTTATCTTTCCAACATTGTAGATTTTAGAATAGAATGAGATGCCACAGTTTTTTTATGCAGGGACGCATGTCTCAATCTATTCTTCTTTTCAGCAATTTCTCATGTAAAGTTTAAACATTTTAGAGGATTGCTGAAATGTCAAAATAAAAGAAATGACACAAATATGTTGTTGTAAAACTGTTTTTGGCTTCCTGTGCATCAACACCTCACTACTCGTTGAAGATGTTTTTCAAACCCGAGATGAACATTGGGTTGTACATCACGACTCTGTCTAGGTTGGTGTTGAGCTCCACCAATGGCATAAAGACTCTTCGTGTACCACCACTGAGAAGTTGCTTCTAAACTCCTGCATATCAGTGAGCCTTTTCTAGCTGTCCTGCACGGGGTCATAACTATAGCGTGTGCGACGAAAGAAAAAAGTGTAAAGCTGGAAATGCTCAGACCCTGGCTGTGCATCTGTGGGACAATCTAGGTCAGGGGTGTCAAACTCGAGGCATGCTACGTCATTTTGTGGCCCGCAAAAAAAAAACAGAAGCCGCTCTTTGGCTGGTTACTGTACATTTGAAATGGAAATGGATTGAGAGTACATTGAAGACTACTTTAAACATGGCTTTACAACAGATTAAATACTTCAAATGGGATTGTGCAAACTCACCCATGAAAGGATTCTAAGCTCTGAACGTTATTTGGCTTTGATATTTTCCTCAAGTTTAGAGTAATGTGGGTTTCTTGACTCAAAATTAAAAGGATTTAAGTTGTAACAAATGTGCTGAAATCTATTTTTACAGTTGAAAAAACAAATCAAATGCAGAGTTATTTACCAATATGTTACATTTACACCCTCTAACATTTACAACCGGCCCTTTGAGGGCAACCGTGATGCTGATGTGGCCCAGAGTGAAAATGAGTTTGACACCCCTGGTTTAGGGCTTTCCCACTGTCAAATCGTCGAGTGTTTGAAGGCTCTCTGGCAGACATTTTGAGCTCTTTATGAAACCTTGCTGTAAGTCAGCATTAGATGCAGACTTTGCCTCAGGGAATTACCCACAAATCATTGCAATGTGACGTTAAACACGGGGTAACAAGTGGACACATGGAGGCGTAAACAAAGGACTGCTCACGTGTGTTCAGCCTGTCATATTAGATTTACTCAAACACTAAGGGTTAAAGATGGAACAAAAAAAACCATGAAATCAGAGGATATTTATTTATCAAATATTTGATTTTATCATCGAAGCTGTTTTGACAAAAACGAGTAAATCGATTATTTAAAATGACCTCTCGTGCGAGGAAAGCCTGGAAGACGTTCAAATCACGGAGTACAAAGTATAAAATAAGTACCCACAATTGTCCATATTTTTTGTCGTCATGGTAACGTGATATATTGCAATAAAATGCTGTCCCATTTGTATTTACACCATTTCAAGCACTCACAGTCTCTCATACACAACCACAGATCACATCAGTAAGTCCTTGAGGGTTCAGGGCTTTAGGGGGGACATTGGGATTGGGCCAACTACTAGAAGGGATTGTCCTCATTCAAAGCACCCCTTAGCATTCCTGCTACCAGAACAATACCATCAGTCTAAACAACAAGGGCCACAGAACTTGTTACGTCGTGAAAGTATTCCATTACATACAGATTGAACACACACACTCTGCTGCACATTACCAGCCATGAGCGAGGATACACGATAGCAGCCTTCACAGAAATCTTTTAACGGCCAACACTCCCCTTCATAGTTTATCAGTTATTTGATTGAACGCTGCGACTCATCACTGGTTTCATACCAGAGTAAAGACAGATCACAGGTTAAATTCAAGTGCATTACTCTGTATCAAGTTTTATATTTCATGTTTTGTAATTCACCATCTGGTAAAACTAAACTATATGTTAATTGAAGGTCTGAACAACAAAGGGACAGAAATATTTGTCTTTTTATGATCTTTTACTTAATAACTTTTATTATAAGAGAGAGCAGGAGAGTCTATGTGTCTGTCAGCAAGAAACATGTCAAGCTGAGTGTCGGGTTTGTTATTAGTTGCATCATTTCAATGCTCCTCGAAACAATTAGCCTTATACTTTCCGGGTTCAAAAGAAACCATACTCATATTCTGTGTAATTAAACAATGACTTCACGATCAGAATATCTATAAATACAGACCCAAACAGGGAATAAATAAGACAAATGCAATCTGCCAATACAAATCAATCCTGCGCTTATAAACTGGTACAGAACACAGTATAAATACAGTTATATAAGTGGGTGTCTGTATTAGTATTAGTACAGTACCCAAGTGAGCAGACAAACTCCATCAAAAGTCTCTCCAGCTTTTAAAGCCAACTGACAGCTGATCCAGCTGTGATCGGCGGCCGCCGTTATCAGAAATGGACATCTCTTCACGTGACGATACAGAAGTTTTCTCTTAAAACATATTTCCTCGTTTCCTCTCTCTCCTTGTATAGTTTCCTTTCCTCCTGGAAAAGACGCAAGTGAGGGAAACGTGGATTCAATTAGCAGACTTGGGATGTACCCTGTGTTTGAAAAGACTTTATTGGAAAAACAAAAAGTATCTAAATACAGATTTCAGTTTATATTAATAATTAAAAAAATGTGATCACTATTATTAATGATATCACACACACAGTCTGACCTCAGTATCTACTGTCCCGTGTGCATGTCAGGGCATGGCCTCTCAGCATCTCCCTCTTCTGTGGAGGTCAAAGGTAGAGCAGGTGGGACATGGCAATGGGCAGGGCTTGTAGTTGACAGGCTCCTCCTCTAGTGGGAAAGGTTTTTGTCTAAGGTGGTCAGAGGTCATGAAGAGGAGAAGAGAGGGCCCATCTGCTGCCTTGTTGCCAAGACAGGGTGGCAGCAGCCTATGCTGCTGCACCTGGCTGATCAGCTGATCTTCCTGCACCTCGACACAGACCAATGAAGTGAAGAGAAGCTGAGAGCGCGAGACATTCACTTCTACAGACAAAGACAGAGAGAAAGGAAGTAGAAATTTAAACAAGGTTGAGAAATAGAAAATGTATATGACCCTAATTGAGTTGAAGTTGAAAGTGAAATCTAAACAACAAAAGTCTATACAAACTAACATATTGTCAATCAATTATGACTTATGAACTTTGTCATAAGTCATAATTGAGAGGAATTATTGTTTTATGATTCTAAAAATTGTTTTTAGGAAATGCTGCATTGTATAAAATACAGGAATTTTCATGAAAAAAACAAACTGTAATTTATACTTTATTTATGCATTACTAAAATAGGATGTTCTGAACAAAACGATGTGTGTTCCATGCAGTAAAAATATTTGTGTCTTAATACAATGTGAGGTAAAGTGATTGCTGTATGTTTTAGCGCCATTTTGAGCATATTTTGATAATTATCGGGATAATATTGTTACTCGCAATTTCTTTGGCCAGGATAATCGTGACAAGAAATTTTCAGAGTTGCATCCCTAGTGACGATATTTGCAAAGGAGTTCATTAGTTACACCGCTACAAATAAGGTAAATGAGAGGCACCCCTTTTGTGTGGGTGTTACCTTCAGTAGCTCTGGTGTTGATCAAGGTTTTGGTCCTCTCTGACCTACGTAGGGTCTCCTGAATAGCCTTCTGGGAGTTAAACTCAGCACCCTGCAGGACAACAGACAGGTTACCATGGGAACCAGCAGTTGATTAGCTCAGCTGTGATTCATGTGATACTGCTAAAAAGTGTGAACCTGCAGGGACTGAAGCTCCGCCTTCAGAGCCAGAGTGGTGTTTAGCCCCACCCTGTCGAGAAAGCCTGGATCTTGATTGGATACTGTCAATCTGCCACCACGGGACTCCACCCATTGTCTGGGGGCTACATAAAACCACATAAGAGGAAGAAACAGTTGTTATTGAGTATTCCATTGACCAGCGACCAGTGTTAGCTCTATTACAGTCTATAGTTTTTACTTTGAACAATGATGGATTAATTTGTGTACAGGAAGCTGCAGCAACTCCTGTTTTGTCTTTAACACATGGGCTGCTGTTGTGCTTCTGTGAAAGGAGGTCACAATCTCTCTGATCTTTGGAGGAGGTGAGAGATCCACTGCACTGCCGTCTCTTTCTGAGACACTAGATTAACGACATCGGCCTATTTGTGTCATTACAGTCAGCTAGCTTTGTGTAGCCCGGCTGTCTGTTGTCAGAGGGACAGCGGGTGCTTCGGACTTTAATTTTCTTTAACAAAGCAGGAATTATAGTCTGTCAAAATGGGCTTGAGAATGAGTAGTGTCACAGGGCTCAATACCATTAAGCATGTTAGTACAGCCTGGTTTTCCACTCCAGAGTATCATATCCGCGGCTATAAATATAACAATCGTAATGCGTACCGAACCGTGAGCCTCGTACCAAACGATTCAATACGAATACGTGTATCGTTACACCTCTACTTGACACCCAAAATATTATGCAGTTTACTGCAGCAGAATGTGAGATTAGCCTCGGACAGACACAGAGGTGCACACTTGCTCACAGTCGCATATGAGCGAACTCATGATTCTCCTGGCAGAGATAATAACCTCTACTGAAGACAACAAAAGCCTAACTTTACTGTTAAGAATCTTTATGTTAGTTTAATGTAGAGGAACCTTTGGTTATTTGCAGATAGATAGATATGGTTCTGTTATTGAGAGGTGATTCTAAACTTTGCATGGACAGGACTGACATTACATCTGAGTAACGGTTCAAAACTCTAGTGGAGAAGCTGCAGAACGTTGTTGAATGTGTTAGATAGGAATGTCCTGCTGTGCCCTGATACATTATAACGATTAGGGATGCACCAATACCAGTATCGGGTATTGGGTCAGATACTGTGCTGATGTACTTTTACTCCTAAAACTACTCCGATACAACTGCACCCGATACCACTAAGGCAACATGACGTTAACCTCTCTTCAGTTGGGCCTAATAAGCCGCCCAGCTGCAATAATAACCTGATGAATAAACAGGTTAAATACACAATTTATCACCTGCTTCAGTGGAAGCGCAAAACAGGCAGTTCCCAGTTCAAGTTTCAAGTTCCGATCTTTGAGCGTACAGACTTGCCTATTAATGTGGCCCGACATGATCGGATGACAAAAGTTGCATTGAAAAGACAAGTGTAACCACAGCCTCAGGTCATTTGGGCCTTAACAGAGACCTGCATTAATTTTGACAGGCTGTTGCGTTATGAACTCTATCTCACATTGTAACACATTAGCCTACATTTTTTGTAGAGCTTCATATCGATTTACATTTAAAATATGGGGCTACACTCAAAACAATCAGGTTTAAGCCTCGAAAATGGCGGCACCGATGCTACAGTGCATAATGAACATTTTGATAAAGCACATCCAATAACAAAAATAATACGAATAACAAATTACTACAAAAAATATATTTAATAATAACAATCATAATGCTGAGTTCTCCTGGGGGGTTAAAATTCAGGCCTGGCACCCTGGTACCGCCCATTAGGCCAGGTCGGGTTGCTGACGTCTATGTGGTTACCACAGCAAGGAGATAGTTCGGTGATGTCTGGACACAGAAAGATGATCTGATCACTTGCACATAGCAGTGCAGACAGTCTGTCGTTAAATCGGATTTGCCTGCAGTCTGAACGTAGCCATGGTCTGAGTGTTATCTTATAAGATGTGTAGCAATGTACATTTGCTGTTACACAACGTGGGGGCTCGGCGTGAAAATGACAACTGCGTAGGTCTGAAACTAGCAATGACAGTTGCCGTCGCTTTGCGCCGGGTGTAAAATAGGGCCCTCAGTCATAATTGTCAGACTGGTTACAGTGGTGACATCCTCTGATCCACATCTGACCTCTGATTGGCTGCTGAGGTGGGATGTCTCTGCTCTGCTCCGGTGTTACCGCGAGATCCACCGGCTCTTCAAAAAACACCTGCAGAACAGACACAGAATGAAGTCATTACACCAGGACTACAGGGTGACATCGTCACAAAAACATACTAGGACTAAAAGATAATGTCATCACCTGTATGTTCGCCCCTCTTCCCGTCTGTCCTTGGGGGAAGGGCTTCAGCTGTGATTGGTCACTTTGCTGACCAAACTTCAGTGGGGTGGACTTCATGTGTGTGCGGCTGGTCTTGGGAGCGGAGCGGAGTGTGACGGACAGGTCGAGCTCAGGACAGTGAATCGGAGAGGAGGAGGAAAGGGGAAAGGGGGCAGGGTGAGGAGAGGGGGTAGGAGAGAGGAAGGAGGAGGAACTCATCCTGACAGGAAACAATAGAGACTTTCAGTGATTGTCTCTATCAGTGGAATGCGCCCAAAAAAGAAAATGTTTGTGCAGTTTATCTTGGAACGTTTTATTTTCATTTACTAGAGTACTTAAGATAAATGACAATATACCAAGGACCTTGAGACAACACCGCCACGACCAGCCAGACCAAATGCCACTGAAAGTGGAGTCGACTGCCCAAAGAGGAGAGCCAGGATGGAAGCTAAGCTCACAAAGCTAGGACCTAAGGCCCCACGATCACACCGAGACACGTCACTAGAAACGTGTCGCCAGCAAAATCATTGTTTCTCTATGGCACGCTGGTGTACCAATGACTACATACATGAATAGGCGACTTACTTACATATCTACACACATTCCACCTATTACATCCCTAAATATTATACACATATACCCAGTGTATCCCCTTAGCAAACCACCCCGCACCCAAACAAAGCGACCTTTCCCATCTTTGAGTGTGGCCACTTGATTCGGCTCACCCACCAAAGTGTCCTCAGAGCGCACATACCTACATGTATACTGTGCATACATGCAGGCATGTGTATACTGTGCTCACACACATACGTACACTCACATACATTTACAATTACTCTCTTATTTTAGTCAAATAACCATTTCCATGTTTAAACCAATGAAATGCAACATTTTAGATTCATATACATTATATTAAATAATCATAATTAGTGATGCATTAATGAGTTCATCGCTTTAATGTTGCAGCTGGTAAAGGTGGGGATCTACTATATAAACTGCAAGGCAGCTGAATTTAAAATACATCATCAGTTGATTTGTATTCTGTATTCTCAATCAGTACAGTAAAAGTAACTAAAGTAATCAAATAAAAGTAGACAGAAAAGGTACAGCATTTCCGCATGAATTGTAGTATATATAGTATTGTAGAATTGTACTACTTATACTCATAAGTAGAATAGCATAACATGGACATACTCCATCAAGTACAAGTAACATTACCTCAAAATTGTACAAGTAGTTACAGTATTTGAGTAGCTAACGTTAGTTAAGTGTAGCGATGTTTTGTTACTTTTCACCAATGGTGTATTGTTGTCATTTGATCCCGTTAGTGTCGTTATATTTAGGTCAATAAACCGTAAATCAAACTTAATCTGTTGGTTTACTATAGATCACTATAACGTTAGATAAGCAGTTAAATTACACTGTAGTCAGTTAGCTTGTTAGATAGCACATTAAACTAGTCTTTAATCGTTGACGCTTGAATACAGATGGTACAGTTAGCCCTGTAATCGTAGTGAACAAATGCAACTAGCTTCCACTTGCTGAGTTTTTAGTTACTAGCTAAATCCTACGTCAGTTTCCGTTAGTGTTAATCAGACTGTTTGGCTTGTCTATTTTTTTCACAGAGTATATTGAAGCTGATACAGTTAGCTTGTACAACTAACATATTCATGTGGTACCTGATTTAGTCCGATCGGAAAATATCCTTAGAAACACCAGACCTAGAGAGCATACAAAAGTCGCTCTCCGAAGATGATCCAACGTTAAACGTTTTTATTATCCGAAGATTTCAGGACAGTTATCATCCGTTTCTCTTTTAAATGACCCTCCTCGCACTCTTCTTCTTTGGTTTTACCGGCCGACTACGGGTACATCCCAAGTCTCTTATTTGTCATTTCCTCGCTCCTCGCTTGAACCGGAAGTTGTTCTGCACCGCTATATTGACGGCCGTCCCAAAGCTCGTATTTAGCTCGGAGGTGTGAGGATCGAGGAGGGAGGAGGGATCTCCGAGGAGCCATGTGCGAGGACCCACGAGAACAGCCTTCCAGGAAGTGTCGACCACACGCCCCCTCATTGTTCATCAGTTATGTGATTGGACGCTGCAGCCGATCGGATTGATACGAATTTTTTTCAACATGTAAACAATGAAGACGGATCACAGATTGAACTCAAGCTTTATATTTGATTTGTTTTCTGATTCAACATCTGGTTTAAATAAATGTTCATTGTAGACTGAACAACAAAAGGACCACAAACAACTTTCTTCATTTATTAGAACGATTTGTGTTTTCATGATTTGAACTTTTATTATGGAAACAATTAAAGTCAGAGGGAACTGGAGAGACGAAACACTTTATATATATATATATATATATATATATATATATATATATATATATATATATATATATATATATATATATATATATATATATATATATATATATATGTATATGTATATATATATATATATATATATATATGTATATGTATATATATATATATATATATATATATATATATATATATATATATATATATATATATATATATATATATATATATATATATATATATATATATAGAGAGAGAGAGAGAGAGAGAGAGAGAGAGAGAGAGCTGGAGAGACGAAACACTTTTTACATCATTTATCATCATTTCATTCAGTCACGTGAGGCTGTTCATTCCTGATTGTCGGGTTTGATGAGTTTTATCATTTAAGAGAAACAATAATCATATTCTGGGTTCTTTAATATCGACGTCACAATCTGAATTTCAAAACGTACAGTCGCAAATAATTCATAAATAAGACGATCGCATTCCACCGGTAGAAATCGATCCTGCGCTTATAAACAGAACACAGAGAGAAAACACCACTACGGGGATGCAATTAAGAGACTTGGGATGTACCCTAAGTCTCTTAATTACACCCCCGTTTAATTGGGTCATTTCCTTGCGTCTTAGTCCCTCCCACCAGGGATGCATGGAGGAAACCATGCAAGGAGAGAGGAAAGAGGAAATATGTTTTAAGAGACATGAGACGTTCCTCAGTTGCGTCACGTGAAGCGACGTCTGTTTCTGATGACACGGTCTCTGATCAACGGGATGTGCAATACTGGCTTTCACCTGATAAATGTGGATGTGATTTCTTTGTAAGCCTCTAAAATTATGATATATTAGTATTAGCACAATGTAGAGGATGTTTTGTTTGTTTGTTTTTAATTTTTTAATTTGTAAATAACATTATTATTGTGTGGATAACTGTCATAAAGTCATGATGTTACACACTCCGGTACAGTAGGTGGTGGCATGCACCTAAACGTTGGTTTGTAGTCCGCCAATAAACTGAAAGAAGAAGAAGAAGAAGAAGAAGAAGAAGAAGAAGAAGAAGAAGAAGAAGAAGAAGAAGAAGTCCTGTTTGACATGCAATCGACAAAAGGTCTGCCGATAAATGTGCAGCGATATGTTGGTGGCTGGTGGTAGTATATCGTTAATGGCCAGGTGTGTTAGACTCATATTGGTTAAATGTGCTGTTACTCTGCCATCATTTCGTGGTGCTGGATATAGAGGGATAGATGTATCTGCCGGGTCCCTCAGACTGATCCAGAGCCGAGCTCGCAGCAGCCCGCCGCACGTTACTACAGGTCAGTCATGTGGCCTTTTGGGTTCCAGTTAGTGTACTGGAACACAATATATTATGTGCAATAGACACAGATTAATTTCACGTGATGTGTATAGAATGAAGTCGAACTAAAGGTACGATACCCAGCCCTAGCAACGTACTTTTGTCCATTTCCATTTGATAATGTTTCAGTTAAACAAGAGCTATTCAAAAAAGCTATTCGACCTACGCTGTCGTTAGCCGGCCAGTATTGCAAGGGAATTGTAGCGTTATGCGATTAACCAGTCTATATGTACATCCCATACAGTGATTGAGGTTTTGCGATTTCCCATAATTTAGTCCAGCCTTAATCCTTTTTTGAAGTTCTTCAAAACTTGGTTCAGTATTTACATAAGCCAGTTAAGCAAACTGGGCATTATAATGACATTATCATTGACAATGACTTTTGTTATTTTTTTATACATACATAATGGGTGAAGAAAAAGGGCAACAAATTATGCACGGTTTTATTAGGTTGTAGATGTAAAAACGCATGTTAAAGCGCTCATATTACATCACTTTAACTTCACAGTCATTGTTTCATTTCCAACCCAATGCCCTAAAATACACAACAACCCTATCACTATAAGATTTCTTTACTATATTATACACTGTACCATACCTTTTGTGCATTGTAACATTGTTCTGTTCCTCTGACATTGCTGTAGCCTACTGATCTGAGAGAGGCCAGCACTGGGAGTTGTTGGAAGTGAAGTCTTGTCTGACTATGTTGTCTTCCTTCCAAGGCAAGCTGGTGCAGAATGGGATGGCTAAGAAAGCAGTGGTGAGTCTTCACTGTATAATCTGTAATCTAATAATCAGTTTTTCCCCTGGAGTCATTCAACCGTTTAAAGTTTAAAACTTTGAAAATTCATAACAAAACAGTCATACGTGGTCGCACTTTCAAACTTTCACCAGCAGACGCACTCATAATGATGGCTGCAGTTTCTAGTTTTCAATTATTACCCATTTTACAGTGATTAAATAATAATCATCATGCATCACATACTAAAATACATGCTCATATCATAGCTATGTCCCTTTTCGTCATCATTTTTGTGGACCAGCCTGTTAACAAATGTCCCTCTGTCACTGTTTTCAGATTTGCATTGAGGGGAACATTGCCAGTGGGAAAACAACATGTCTGAAGTATTTTGAAAAAACTAGCAACGTAAAGGTACAACAAAACAAAGTCCTTATACAGTTATATTGTGCATAATGTTGATTTGTGTGCACATGCTCCCACCAGGAGGTTCACATTAAGATGAAAATTAGATTATTTAATCCACTGTTTCAGTACAGCAATGTTACTGTTGAGTCATGACCCTGGACATTGGAAATGTTCATTTATGAATTTGCTTCTCTTTTTTGGTTCCAGGTCCTTACAGAGCCAATTTCTAAATGGAGGAATGTCCGTGGACACAACCCTCTGGTATTGTACATGACGGTGTTGTTATCCTTTTGACCTGACAATCAGACTTTTAAAATCCAATCAGACCTAAAATGATTTGCAGGATAGGTTCTGGGAGCGATAAAATAGGACTTTTTAAACTATTTTTTAAATGAAACAAAACTAAAGATGTGAAGACCTACTAGAGGGGCTGCATCGTTTGTTGTAAGAATCTGAGACGGACAACCTACCTACATGGTTAAATACCAGTAGAGGGAAGAGAGAAAATTTGTTTTCTGACTCTATTGTGAACTGACCTTTTTAATTTCATGGCAATCTAGTTGATTTGGATATGTCCTGTGTACCATAAATACAAGTGAATTTTGTACTAATGGTGGCACTATGTTCAGAAAAGTCGCCAAAAAATATCAGGATCCATCCTCTGGGGACCATTTTCCAGCAAAACCACGCGGAAATACATCCAGTGGTTTGTCCAGTAGTCATTTAATTTTCTGTATATCTTCCATGCTGGTCGTGTTAGCTGTGTGTTTCTGTCAATGCAGGCTCTGATGTACCAAGATCCTGAGCGCTGGGGCATCACACTGCAGACATATGTTCAACTCACCATGCTGGATACACACCTGTCAGCCATGGTAAGTGTACTGTTCGCGAGAAACACACCAATCTTATTGTGTACTAGTTAATATACGCAATGTCAACCTGCATTGCTGACACATTGGTAGTTGTGGACTGGTGATGCAAATATATCACCTCATCAGAAAATCAGCTGTATGTACTTCAAGTTTCTTGTGGGTTCCAGACAGCCCCTGTCAGGATGATTGAGAGGTCCATCTTCAGTGCCAAGTACATCTTTGTGGAGAATCTCTTCAGAAGGTATCTGTGGTTTGAGAAACTTCCACTCCTGGTTCAGACCAAAACATTGTATAAATCAATGCATATAGAATATAATTTCAGCTTGCCTCTCATGCTTGATGGATTCTGTTGCAGAACAGTTCAAGCTTTATGTCTATATAATACCAGGGGTGTAACAATATGTGTATTGGTATTGAACTGTTTGGTACGGGACGTTCAGTTCTACATGCGACATCCTCAGTACGCCCTTTGACCCAAACAGCTGTTTGTGTCTACTTCTTGCACACACCAAACAGAAATTCTGGAGTGCTAGTTTTCCGTGGAAAGTCTTGATAGCACACCAGTTGCTGTCAACTGTAGCAGCGCTGCAGCATGCTAGTTGGTTACACCCGGTAAGCTGGGTTAACCAAGCTCAAACTGTATGTGGACCACACTCGATCATGGACAATACAGATTTAAAGCATACGTATGGTTAATGTGCTTGAGGTCTGCTACAATGTGAGTTGACATTTGCATTTAGTCAGTCCATTGTACTCGTTTACGTGAAATATGTGTGGGACGGGGACTGACAGGAACAATTTCTCTGCACAAGAGAGCTCCCTACTACTACGACTGCAGAGGACATTTTCAGCTCAGGTTCGAACTGCACCATCTTTTCATTAAATACATTTGAGAAGTTGAAAATTTTAAAATTTGGGCCGCGGCTTGTCATTAAGGGGTCATGGTGAGTCCCGCAGCAAGACCAGTTGAGAACCACTGGTCTAGATGAACTTCACAAATTCTGAGAATTTTGTCCTGATAACGGAATTTTTGACACCAGTTTGAAATCTACCTTCAACACTCTCCTGTAGAGTCACAGGACTTGAGAAGTCAGTTGAAGCCTTCTTTGGTTTTTCACTTGGCAGATAGCTCAACAAGATCATGACTGGCCCTTGGTGTTGAAGGTTGTGCGTTTGAGCTTTTGGAGGTGTAGAATAAATATGCTAATGCATGCTCAGGCATTTTGCTGTGTGAGTTAGAGACGCATGATTTCAAGGTTTACTAAACCTTCTTCTTTCTCTAAATGCCTGGCCCGACTCACTGCGTAGCAGCTATAATTGTTTGTTTTTTTCAGTGGGAAAATGCCAGAGGTGGACTATGCTGTTCTCAGCGAGTGGTTTGATTGGATCACAACTAACATTTCCATTCCTGTTGATCTGATTGGTAAGATTACACAATAGAAAGAAAATGAAACACACATTTGATTAAGGCTCATACAATTTAAACTCATAGAAACATAGAGAATACAATTACATTACAATAAGAACATTGACTGGGAACTGAAATCTGTATTTTTTTTAAACGATGATAATTGCTATCCACCTGTATGTGGTGTGAGTGTGGTGGTGTTTTCATACTTTGTTCTAAAAAATGTAGATCAGGTCTGTCTTGTTATGCCTGTCTGGTTGCACACATCACACACTGTAGTCTGTGTGAAGGAATATTTCTGAAAACTGTTCGGGAGAAGAGTTTAAAGTGTTTATCAAATCAATGTCAAATGAAACAGAGTCTTGATGAAAGATCAAAGATAGTCAATTTATTTGCTTGCAAGCAAAGACGAGAAACAGTTCTCAACAGACAGCAAAAGCAGAGTCTACTGAGGAGTGCCCTGACTTCATCTACATGAATGCTGCATTTATACCCACAGAGCAGAGAAACCAGCTGCTGAAACAGGCAATGTCTGGTGTATTTCCCTGCAACAATGGGGTTATATATGGCCTGCAATTGTCTTCTCCTGTGCTCTTTGATCTTTGTGGATGTTTTAGGGTCAGGTAGAGGTTTATGATACAGCTATGTGGACGTTTTCCTTGAAGGCATAGAGTTCTGTTTTGATAACCTGAAAGCGCTCAAAAGCCTGTTTACAAATCCCTTTGTCCCCAGTATGCCCCACAATAAACCCTGTTT
Organism: Lycodopsis pacificus; assembly: GCA_028022725.1. Classification (NCBI taxonomy): domain Eukaryota; kingdom Metazoa; phylum Chordata; class Actinopteri; order Perciformes; family Zoarcidae; genus Lycodopsis; species Lycodopsis pacificus. The sequence goes on along the minus strand of CM051699.1, from coordinate 3,950,903 downwards.
TACAATCACACATCATCTCTTCTGTAGAGGGTCGTCCTTCAACTAAAGCTCATCAAAGGAATTAAGACCTCTGTGTGTCTTCGTCCTTAAAGACAGATGACAGCATAACATAAACAAGACACCTGGGTAGAAAGTTACTAGAATGTTATAAGAAACGCACTGTTTGGTGCTTGCAATGTAAAGGCTTACATTCTTTAACCCCAAAAATAAGGCTATGACATATTTTCCCATTACATCTGTCAATGACTGCAGCATAAAAAACATGCGGATGTGATGGCAAATTGGCAACGTCTGCATGCCTACCCTGATTTTAAATGAAGAAATGATGAGTGCTTACAGGCATCCTATCCTTTCTTGCAAGTATTTTGCCACTGCAAATCATACAAAAGGTCATCTTCCACAGAAATTGACTAAGTCATTTTCAGCCATCCCCCATATGTACCACACAATCAGCTCCCCCACATTCAGTCATGAAAACATGATATACTCCCTCTGTCTGATTTTAATTTGTTAAACAATCACGTCGGGTTCAATTACTTTTCTTCTCTGGCTCCAGTCTACCTGCAGACATCTCCTCAGACCTGCCATGAGAGGTTAAATCAGAGATGCAGAGAAGAGGAGAAAGTAATTCCATTGGTGAGGACACACATTCAAACGTATGGTTTCACTTTGCAGAAAAGAAACATTGTCAACTAACTTAAAGGGAAATCAGTGGGTTTTTTTTAGAGTGTGAAGATAAACATTTAGTGAATTGGTCACAATTTGTTTTGTGTTGTTTTTATTGTTAATTGATGAATTTACAGTTTTCTGCTGTGATATCTGATAGCTCTTAAACATCAAGGAAACTACTCTAGTGGATTTACTTCCCACTTTTCTGTAATCATCAGGAAAATATTGGGCATTCTGGTGAAAGGTGCATTCCTCTTTGACCAGAAAGTAATTGGAATCAACATTGGCATATAGCCAATGTGGAACTAATTTAAGTGAAACACATCCTAATACAGACGTTCTATTTTTTTTACAATAGATGGGTTTCAGGCTTTTAGAAAAGTGTTTGTTTATGTTAATGTTTGAAATGTTCCTGATGTTATAATAAAAATAATAGTTTACCAAAGTTGACAGTGCAGATGCTACTTCAGTCTTTGGAGGACTGTGTCTGTAGGAATTGTCGTTCACACTCTCACTACAATTCATATACATATCGGTTGTGTTGTTGGCTGTTTTGGTTGTTTTGTCATTTGTGTTATCCTTGTGTTGTTGGTTGTTTTGTTTGTATGGTAAGACAGATACCACACTATCATTTAAATGTATAATTTATAAACCTGAGATTTGCACCTTGTTTTTGTTGGTTGTTATGTTTGTTTTTATTTTTTATTGCTTTTTATTTTTAATTATGTTTTTATACTGTGCTTGTTGTTATGCACCAATCACCAAGTCAAACTCCTTGTATGTGCCAACATTAAACATAAATGCAATGAACCGATTCTGATCTGATTCTGTTCACCAGGAGTATCTTGAGTCCGTCCACCAGCTGTATGAGGACTGGCTCATCAAGCGTAACTCCTCCCCTCTACCGGCTCCTGTCCTGGTGAGTGACCATTCACATCCTGCCAGGTATTTGCTTTGGTTTGTGTAGATATTGAACGTAGAGATTAAACTTTTTTCACCAAGCTACAACCAAATGTGTTTCCACTTCATCCCTCTTGTTATGCAATGCTATTGATGTCCTGGTGTAATAGTGACCTTAAAATCATTATTTTTGTCCCCGCACCTGCTGGTCTGTAATGTGTGTGTGTGTGTGTGTGTGTGTGTACAGGTGATTCCTGCTGACCATGACCCCCAGAAGATGCTGCAGCAGTTTGAGGAAAATCGTGAAAAGATCTTAGCTGCAAGCTATCGCTGATACCCAAACATACAGTAACACATACGCACACACAAACACACACACAGAATTCTTTTTTATACATTTGTCTCTACATGGGACAACGTACAGCTTAGCGAAGATGTGTTAAAGGGCTAATTCTCAAAATAAGTAGCTTTTAATTACACTTCTTGTTAAATGCATTTGTGTGTATAGTGTACAATTTTGAAATGCTTCAGAAAAAGAACTAACTCCAGACCAGGTAAAATATTCAATTGATCCTCAGCTTTTCATTCAGAGACTTGAGTGTTTCTTAACAGAATCCGAAAAGCTCAAGTGTTTTTCAGAGCTCCTCAGACTTGCACTTCAAACTGTGAGGTTAAACTGATTAATTTGACATTGTGGCAGTTTTTTGTTTACCTTTTAGATATAAGTTATCTTTTTATTTCACTCTGTAATGTAATGCACTCAAAAGATTATCCTTGGAACTTGTCTTTGATGTGTTTGGGTTCCAAACCTCAATGAGTCGGATCACATGATGTGGTCAATGCAGATTGCAATTCTTGACCTCAGGTACATGTGTCAGTAACTACCACCATTCCACCTGTTACAAATATTTATTATATATATAAAAAAATGTCATGATGAAGACTATGTAGGGTTTAAATGTTTATCTGTAATTCCTTTTCAGGAAGGTAACTTTGTTCTTTGTTTACATCTGTAGTCCCATTGTTTGATTTTAAGCATATTTTGCTCTTTTGTGTTGATCAGATATGTTAGTTGAAGGAGTTGGAATAAAATATCAGATGTTTAGATATCAAGGGGTAATGTGGCACTTGCTTACTGATCATAGATGTAACCTGACAAACACTTTCAGGACCATATATAAAAAGAATATTCCTTTTAATTTTAAGTGCAGTTTTTTTCATTCCTACACATATTATAATTTTTCCATTGCTCTTTTAAGGAAATGTACAATGATTGTTCAGCAGAGAGATCCTTTTTTTTGTTGCTGTACCAGGAGTTGGATTTACTGTCAAAACCAAATTTAAAGGACTTCGTTATTTTATATTAATAAAGCAAGTGGTGTTCAATCAAAGTACATACAAAGTAATGAACACACAAAAAACCTCGGGCAGGTACAATTATTCAAGCTGGTTGTTGTCATATATTATTTTAATTTTTTTTAATTGAATTTGAATATATATTTTTACGGGGACAATGCACAATTAACACTGATTGCACCAGAGTCAGCTAGAAGCTAATCTGCATCTGTTGACCCTGGGCAGGCAGACACAAAAGACAACCACATGACAAAATAATACACTTCCCAACCCCAGTTCAGAAAGACAGTCACCCGTAAAAGATGCTCTAGTCCAGTGGCGGCTGGTCAATAGAGGGCCATGGGGCATGGCCCCACCATGAGCCACACGAAAAAAAAAAAAAAAATTATAATAATCATAAATTATACAAATTGTCAATATTTGTGTTTTTTAACTATGGAATGTACCCAGTAATGTGTGTACAATATGATATCTGCGCAAAATATATGCTTTTCCTGCTCGTCCTCTCCCCGTGTGCTCGTCTGCTGGTGCTCTCTGCCTGTGTGCACAACACGTCTGAGAACTCGCAGCTAGGGGGGCCTAATCGTTTTGGCCCAAAAAAGACGGGTCTATGAAGCAGTTTAGCCAATTACTGATTCAAGATATAAATGAGTGACATACAATTTAGCCAATCAGCGCCCTCAAATAGATTCAGCTATGGGCCAGAACGATCAGGCTCCCCTAGCTGCGCGTTCTCGTCAGGAGAAGTCTCTACAGGCGCCCGCGCCAGCGCGAGCACTCCTCCTCCAAGACCCGTTTTGAGAGGAGAACTTTGGCGGAGATTCTGCAGCCAAAGAGCTGATATCAGATCAGCCTGACCTCACAATCAGACAGCAGACTACATGCGAAGCTTCACTACTTCATACAAGTCAGTCAATCAACTTCCTTTCTTCCGAAAAGTACGCTGATTACTTCGACATACCATACGTATCCACAGGCAGGGGCGGACTGGCCATCGGGGATACCGGGGGAATCCCCAGTAGGCCGATGGGGTTTGGGCCGTCTCTGACATCGCCGGCCCCGACTATATTATATGCTTCACAGAACACATTCAATTTACTCTAACACCGAAAGTCAATAATCAGTGAAAACTGTATCAACAGTATAAACTGACATTATACTACTCCTCGCGATCCGAGGACGCCATAGCACGGCTGGACACTACGGTGCTTTTAAAAACTTTTCTCCATAACCACGGTCTGCGCCGTGCGGTCGTAATAACAAGGAATTATTATTTTTAAGAACTCTTTTTAACAACACTTGATCTTGCACTCCAATTTTTGACCAAACACTGTACTGAATCTACAAAGAATGGATTGATTGTAGCAATTTGTTCTTTATCTTCCATGACTCTTGATTGTTCCTTTATTACCCAATTTTGAACTGATTTACCCTCCTTTTTAATTGAATTTATATTTTCCCAAACTATTTACTACTTCCCTTGGACTCATTGATTGGTTTAATGCCTCAGTTGTTTTATTTCACAACTCCTAAAAAATGATTTTCATGTGCAAAACCGGATTTAAGAGCTGCCTTCAATGCTAAGTCTCTCTGCTTCATTAACCTCCAAAGATGCTCATGGTAACAATGGTAGAATATATTTTGCTCTGTAAAATGTTTTGTTTCACTGATTCTGTCCATCAAAGAATACTTTTCTGTCATCAGTCTGCAAAACATTATTCCAGTGCCTTTTGCTTTTTTAGCTTTTTAGTAAATAGACTGTACTTGTATGGCGCTTTTCTAGTCTTCCGACCACTCAAAGCGCTTTAACACTACATGTCGTCATTCACCCATTCACGCCCATTCATACACTTATGGCAGGGGCTACCATGCATGCCTGTCCTGATGCATTTTTGTGATGATTGAGTAACCCTGTTTAGGCCTTGAATTATTTAAGTGGGATTTCTTTCCTGTTACTGTCCAATGTATATTTAAAATGACCTAATACAACAATTCAGTCTTGGTAACAATTTCCTTTTATAAGAATTTCAATTTGTCATTCACATTATTTTTAGAATTATGGGGCTGGTTAATGCAAAGAACAGTTAAAAGACATACGAGGGGGCAATACAATGGAGACAGCAAAGTCTTGCAAGGAATAAAAATACACTTTGCTAGTTTTCCTAAAAAAATGATAACCAAGTATAACGAGGTGAGGAAAGTCCAAGTTCGAATCAGCCAACAAACTTTCAAGTTGCTCAGTCTTTGAAACAATGCTTCTGATGTTAAGATGTCTGCCAAACACACCTTTCCCATCAAAGCTAACAGTAGGGACCCATCAGCAAATATTTGCCCTGCAGCCCTCTAATTAACTAATTCGACAATGCCCCCCCTCCCCCTTTTTTTGTTTTTGTTGGATGGATATTTTTATTGCTTCTTGTATCTTTTTTTATTATATTTCTTGCATTATATTTCATATTTCTTTTAATATTAACTATTTGTTTTCTTTTATGGACCCTCCCAGCAAAAGCATTTCACGATTGTACTTGTGTAACGGAGCGACAATAAACAACTTCAATCGTGAATCTTAACGCAACTTATTAAAATAATATCTTCTAAAGAAACATGTGATGCAGGCTCTGTTTTCTTCAGGCACAACTTTTTTGTGAAACATTTTTTAATTGTTTTGCTTAACTTAATGTGGGCTAAATCTGCAATGTGCCACTGCGAAGTTGGCTGTGTTATGGAAAACCTAAGAAAAATATACTCTAAAATATACATGCTAAACGTTAAAGGATCTACTTACGTTACATTTCCATTTATTCATTAGGCAGATGCTTTTGTCCATAGTGAGTTATAAGCGATATATATAAGTTATATAGTGAGTCTAAGCCACAGCAGATCAATGAGAAGCCCATAGCAAATCACAATCACAAAATCTTATTTTTAAGAGACAAAGAAGACTGCTCACAGTTATTCCAAGCCTGTTTGGTAATTTATCCATGGAGATATGGTCTGTATTAAGGTTCATGGTGAAAATTATTCTGAAAAAAGTTTAAATGAAATTATGACAGTAAGTCAATTAAGACTTCCTAAACTGAAGTTGTACATACGATTAGATCTCAGCATTTAATACTCTTTAGAGTGTACCCGCAGAGATCTTAAACCTCATAACATTTGATTTAAAATATTATTTATTTATAAGAGTACATTTTCATGACTAATTAAACATCAACAGATAAATCACAGAAAACCTCCTAATATGCTTCATGAGGACTATGTGGGTGTGGTTTGCCGATTGACAGTACTGGCAACTTAAGCAAACTTCTACAAAACTGTTATCAGATTCTACTTCAAATGTTGCTCAGCTGTGATGGTCCATGGAAGAATGCGACATCACCCTGTTTCAGCTAACTTCCACCGACGTCAATCTAGAGAAAAGGCAGGAGCCAAGAACACAAATGCAGAACTCCCTCAAGTGAAATCACATTTGTACATTTGTGTACATGAGGGGCACCATCGCTCACACTAATATATTTATTGGGAAAGATGTTTTTCAGAACTTGCTGACTGGCTTTATACATTGCTTCTTTCAATTATTTCTACAAGTAAGACAGGTATAAGTACAAGTGAGGAGGTACAATTTACATTGGAGTTTATTTAACCAAGTTTATTAAGTTTTTATAGAATGTGAAAGTGTCTTGTCTGGAGAACTCTACCGAAAGTCTATTCCCTTTAGGCTTCCCTTTTGGCAGTAAACAATTGTTAGTTTTGTCCCTTATGAGGAGCAGTGACTGGGGTGAGTTCCAATTATCTTATGTTATAATTACCTTATATCCTATTAACAGTGGACTCCAATGAAAACAAATACCACTGCAGCATTACCCACTTATCTGCTGTCAATCCATAAACTCAAGATGTTCCTTCACTGTAACTAACAGTTTTTAGTTTCTGTACTTCACAAAACTACAATCTTTTTACAGCCATAAGTCAAGCCAATAAGGATGAGTATTAAATAATTAAAACTACTCGTTTAGTGCACTGTTAAATCTTGCTTTACAGACTGATAACAGCTTGTATTGGTCTTGGCTTGCTCAGTAGTTTTGTTATTGATAATTTCAATATACAGTACATGTAAACTAGCCTTGAGAGCATGTTATTTCTTGTGATGCTCGACTATAACAAAGCTTTTTGTCAGCTGCTCATCTCTGCCTGTTTCTGCTCTCACAGTATCCTCTACTTCCTGCTGTTCTGTATTGTCTCCTCCTGTACAGCTCTGGCAATCTGCTGTACTGGCGGCCAGTGTTGAGTGGTGACACACAGTGTGCTGCTTCTGCTCTTCCATCATTGCAGGATCAAACTGAGAGGATCTACTCGCTGGCTTACCGAGGTTCTCCTCCTCTGCTTCTCCCTCTGTGTTTGCCTCTCTCTGTGTCTGACTCCTCTCTTTATTTGTGTTTCCCTCTTCCCTCTTGTTTTCTTCTTTTCTCTTCACTTCCTTTTTGGTCTCTTGCACATGGAACTGGCACATGCTCTCTGCCAGCTCCCTTAGCTCCTGCACCTCGTCCGTGGAGCTCAGAGAGCGAAGCTTTGGGTTGGCCGGTCTCTTATTTTGTAGGTCTGTAAAAATCAGAGTTTCATATTTATACTGCAGGTGACAGTACAGCAAGTAACAAAAGTTTAGTTTTCCAAGGCAAAAATAATCAACAAATGAAACGTAAGTGCATAGAGGGAGACTCTTCTTCTTAGAAAAGAGTCTGTAATATTTCAACATAATGAAAATTAGGGGGGGGGGGCAATGATAATAGACTGACATTTTGCCATACAGTTTATACTGTGGTAGCTATCCTTCGAATATCTCTGGTTCTCTCGTTTTATCCATAAACTGTTACATTATTATGAGATTATGTATCCTGTAATAGGAGGATTTTAGACTCCTCATTCATGGGATAGAAATTTGAGCTACAGCTTTTTCTGGTATTCAGTGCACAATATATTTGAAATTGTGTACATATGTTACCTGAAATTTAGTACTTTAGATGTGTGAGTGCGTTACCTGCTACCGTCTGCTGCTGTGTCCAGGCAGGAGGCTCTGCTGTGGGCTGAGCCTCTCCATGTTTCAGGCTTTGCTCTGCTTTGGCTGCAGCTCTCAGTGTGATGTGCAGAGAAATGGCCTGAGGACCCCTGAGCTCACCATCATCTCTGCTTCCATCAGTGTTGTGGCTGCTATTGGTGTCTCCTGCGGCGGGCTCACCACTGTTCATGTCATTACAACCACTGCCTCTGCAATCGTCACCAAAAACTTCATCAGCTTTGCTGCCATACTTTTTACTGCGTATAGTTGTAGCAGAGACTTTGGTGCCTTTAATACACTCTATTTTGGGAACCTCAGCAGCTTTACTGTCACCACTGTTATCATTGGTGCTAATAGTGTGAACGTCTTTACTGCCGCTGTTTGCTCGTTGATGTTTGTCCGGTAGCAGCGGACGGCCCCTGAAGGCGAGGTCAGGGTAGGTCATCTGCATCTCCATAATGGACTGGTCTATGCCAATGAGATGGCAGCATCGAGGCTTGGGTTTCACTGCAAGCCTGGTGTCCAAATACAGAGGTACCTGACGAAAAAAAACAAAGCTGGGTTCAGTACAGGGTGCAGTTGGTTTGTTAAGGCCGGTTATGTTTGTTATCTTGGTTCTTTAGTCTGTCATGTCAGTCTGGGTAATGGGCGTTGATGTATGCTGACATGCATTATACTTGCATGCTCATTCTTTATTTATTGCTGGACAAAATACAATAACAGAACAACAAGAGGCTGACAGGAACAGTGAATATAGCTTTGTAAAAGCATGCAAAAGGAAAAAAATGAATTGGTAAATAAAGAGCAAATATCATAAATGTAATAATATCAATAATCGTTATACGCATATTATTATACACTATAACAGTAATAGTAATGCTAATATAAAGTAAGGTGCATAAAATCGGGGCACCTTCAGGGAGCTCCAGAACGGGTCAGCAGGATCAGTCCTGCAGGGTCAACTATTTCATTGTTTCATTTTGTAGTTATTGACATGAAATGTTTTTTTTAAGGCAATTTGTGTTTGGTTGTTCTTTTTTGACGGAGTGGTCCAGCTTTAGGACACCCCCAGACCCTTTAGTTACTGGTAACTCATACTTCCTGCCCCATGTCGCCCGCTCAAAAGGGAACGGTCAGAGTGACCCAAATTGAGCTCTACATAACATGTCATAGTAGACGCTTTTATCCAAAGCGACTTACAATTCAGATTCTATCACATACACCGTAGGCACAGCTATGGGCGCAATTTGGGGTTAAGTGTCTTGCTCAAGAACACATCGACATGTGACTAGCGGTGTCACGGGAGTTCACGGTTAGGACCCAATAGCAAGACCACAGGAGACAGGAGTTAATATAAACAGGTTTTATTTAGAATGTGTGTGAAGGTGTGGAGCCCGTGGTCCGACACCAGAGAGTAGGCAGATCGATGGTGTGAGTCCCGTGGCTCGACACCGGAGGGCTGGCAGCTTGACTGTGTGTGTAGTCTGTTTAACACAAGGAGGGCAGAAGATGCCACGGGGTTGAAGCGGGTGAAAGACGGTATGACCCGACAACCCCAGACTGCAGGACCAGAGCTTATATAGTGTCAGGGGAATCATTAGTGGGACCTGAGTCTGGTGTGTCAGGCTGCAGGAGGTGATCCGCTGGAGTGTCGGCTGGTTCGGAGGCGGCAGGAACAGGAGCTGGCTGCGGCGCAGAGGCAGCAACCAGATACGGTGTCGGCCGGAATCCGTCCGAATACAGGGAGCCGGAGTTGGCCGGACCACCGGGTGTTCCGCAACACTTGCTTGGCCCCGTTTCCGGCTGAGAAGGCACATAGCCACATAATCAGAGTCCACCGAAGGGTCAAAAACCCTCATCAGATCCTCCACAAAGTCCACATAACACAGTATTATGGTCAGGCCGATCAAAACCTAATGTTCTTGCAGCCCAGTCCAAAGCCCTTCCCCGCAGTAATCCAACCACGTAGGAAACTTTGGACCCGTCCGAGGCAAAAGTCTGAGGCTGACGGTCAAATACTCGTTGGCATAGCAACAGGAAGCCCTGGCACTTCCCCACTGTTCCGTCATAGGGATCTGGAGCCGGCACGGGGGATTCCCAGACCGCCGGAGCGAGGACAGGAGGGAATAGTGCGGGTGCTGGAACTGGTGGAGACTTGACTGTCCGGGCTAGTTCCTGCACGAAACAGCCAATCCGAGAAACTTCAGCAGCGAAACTTCTCATCTCCTCCAGCAGACTGTTAGGTCTGTGTACAGCGTAGCTGCTCCTGTGGTTGCTGGGTCCATTATGGTCAGGTCGTTCTGTCACGGGAGTTCACGGTTAGGACCCAATAGCAAGACCACAGGAGACAGGAGTTAATATAAACAGGTTTTATTTAGAATGTGTGTGAAGGTGTGGAGCCCGTGGTCCGACACCAGAGAGTAGGCAGATCGACGGTGTGAGTCCCGGGGCTCGACACCGGAGGGTTGGTAGCTTGACGGCGTGAAGTCCCGTGGCTCGATACCAGAGAGTAGGCAGATCGACGGTGTGAGTCCCGTGGCCCGACACCAGAGGGCTGGCAGCTTGACGCGTGTGTAGTCCGTTTAACACAAAGGAGGGCAGAGCGGCGGTGTGTAATCCATTTAACACAAGGAGGACAGAAGATGCCACGTGGTTGAAGCGGGTGAAAGACGGTACGACCTGACAACCCCAGACTGCAGGACCAGAGCTTATATAGTGTCAGGGGAATCATTAGTGGGACCTGAGTCTGGTGTGTCAGGCTGCAGGAGGTGATCGGCTGGAGTGTCCTCAGCTGTGCACAATCAAGGGTGTGGCCATGGGAGGTGTCTGGAGGCAGAGGACAAACACAGAGCACATGGCACACAATAACAAACAGGGGAATGACAGGACACATGAGGAGAGGAGATCAGGGGAAACACACAACGGGTCAGACAGGGATCCTGGATCCTGACAAGCGGTGCCGGAGCCAGGAATCGAACCCCCGACAATCTGATTGAAGGATGGCCCTGCTCTCCACTTAGCCCCAGCTCTAGCCACCGGGGATGGGGCGGAGCACGGCCCCAACAGTTCCCATCCAAGCAAAGTTATGGGGGCGGTGACAGAAGGAAAAAGAAATACTCAAATATTCCGAAAAAAAAGAAAAGGCTATTTTTTAACAGTATTGCAATACTTTACCTAAGTTTATCTAGTTTTATATCACTTGTTCATACAAAATGGTATGAAAGTCTGACAGAAAATCCAAGTTGTCTGTCTAATGCTGCTCACACACCGGGCGCGTTTTTTGATTGACGCGCGTCGAGATTACATACAAAGTCTATGCACAGACGCGATGAGACTGGCGCGCCGCGATTTTTTATCTCATCGCATCTGTGCATAGACTTTGTATGTAATCTCGACGCGCGTCAATCAAAAAACGCGCCCGGTGTGTGAGCAGCATTACTGTGTGCCATCGCGCATCTGTATGTGTGAGTTTACTTGACTGTGTATACGTGCAGAGATCTTTTTATTGATTTTGCAATACTTTAGACAGAGGTAGAACAGGTCTACCCCCAAAAGGTTGTGATATACAGCATATTACATTCATTTTCAAGTCTCTTGGAGGTAGTGTAACTGTGACAAACTGCCACTGAATACAGAAATTACAAATTCAACGAACAAACAAACACCACTCTGAGGAGGTATGGTATAAAGATTGATTCAACCAGAGACAAAAATCCCCAGAACGACAACCACCATGTAACAACAACAAAAATTAAAAACAGAAATGAAGACAAAGAAAACTAAAAACTAAAATAAATAAACGACAAAAGGAAAATAAAAAGGGAGGGGGGGGGCGTCTTCTAGTTCACTTTTTGGATTGCAGGATCGTTCAAATAGTTTATGAAAGGTTTCCAGGTCTCTTCGAAGGCTTCACTGGAGTCTCTAAGTGAGAATCTGATCTTTTCAAGTTTTATATGATTTAAGATCTCTATTAACCAACTGTTATGTGAAGACGGGAGGACGTGTTTCCAGTTGAATAGTATGAGGCGTCTAGCTAGAAGTGTCGTAAAGGCCAGGATGCGTCCTGTCGACGGCAGATCAAGTACTTCAGGCGGCTGAGTTCCAAATAGTGCTGTAAGGGGTTCGGGGTCAAGTGTTATACCTAGTACTGTCCCAAGTGTATTGAATATTTGATCCCAGAAATCTTCTAAATTTGGACACGACCAAAACATATGGGTATGGTTGGCAGGTGACTGTTTGCACCTATTGCAGCTGTCATTCACATTTGGGTAGATTTTAGCCAGACGGGCATTTGTGTAGTGCACACGAAACAAAACCTTGCATTGCAGCAGCCCGTGTCTCGCACAAATAGAGGAGTGGGATAAGGCCAGAATGCGCACCCAACGGTTATCGGATATTGGTTTACCAATTTCTCTTTCCCAGGTCTGTTTCAGGTGAGCTGTCTGGTCTGGGTTAAGGGAGTCAATGAGACCATAGATAGTTGAGATGGATCGTTTTTGCGCAGCATCTAGAGTAAGTAAGGAGTCAATCAGAGATCCAGGAGGATGATTAGGAAAGTGAGGATATTCAGATTTAATGAAGTGCCTAATCTGTAGAAAGCGGAAAAAATTTGACTTAGGCAGGTCGAATCTAGAAGACAGTCCTGCAAAATCAATAAAGTCTCCATCTTTATAAAAGTCTTTAATTTTACGTAAGCCTTTGTCGCGCCACATAGAAAAGGTAGGGTCAGACACAGAAGGTGAGAATAGGTGGTTTCTAAAGACTGGGGACAAAGTAGAAGGTTTGTCCAGTCCAAAATGTTTACGGAATTTTGTCCAGATGTTGAGAGAGTTAGTAACTATTGGGTTTTCTGAGATCCCGTGGGTTTTAAGTGGCAGTCGTGCCGTGATGAGGGATTGAAGGGAGAACTTGGAGGAGGATAGTTCCATTTGGGCCCACAGGGGGCCATTTCTTATCCCATCCATCCAGTGACGTAGCTTTTCGATGTTGCAGGCCCAGTAATATTGGATTAAATTGGGTAGAGCTAAGCCGCCTGACTTTTTAGGAAGTTGTAAGATTGCTTTCTTAATGCGAGGCGGTTTATTAACCCACAGAAATTAAGCGATAGTCTGATCTAGTTGGCAAAAAAATGATTTTTTCATAAAGATTGGAATATGTTGAAACAGATATAGGAATTTGGGAAGAATTACCATTTTTATGAGGTTGACGCAGTCAATGAGGGACAGGGGAAGAGCAGACCAGCGGGTTATATCGGATTTACAGTTGTCAACAAGAGGACGAAAGTTGTTGGCGAAGAGATCTTAAAATTATGGTGTAATGACCACCCCTAGGTATCTAAATCCTTCCGTGGTCACCTTGAATGGAAAAAGAGATTGTGGTAGTGCCTTGGCTAATGCATTTATGGGGAGAAGTTCACTTTTATGAAAGTTTAATTTGTAACCAGAATATTTTCCGAATTCGAGTAGAATATCTTTGACAACTGAAAGGTTGGAGACGTATAACAAGAGATCATCCGCATAAAGTGACAGTTTGTGTGATTCCCATCCTGGAAATACCCTCGAATCCCCCTTCCCCCCGGAGCCAGATGGCTAAAGGCTCAATGGCCAAAGCGAACAGAAGGGGTGAGAGGGGACATCCTTGTCTGGTGCCACGGCATAAAGTGAAAGGGCGGGATTTTACACCATTAGTGAGAATGGAAGCAGTCGGAGAATTATAGAGCAACTCGATCCAGGCTATAAAGTCTGAGCTAAAGCCAAATCTTCCCAAAATATAGTATAGATACTTCCATTCGACCCTGTCGAAGGCCTTCTCAGCATCTAAAGATAATATTGCCTCAGGGGTGTCTTGATTTGGGGAGCTGATTATGTTAAGCAGCCGCCTAGTGTTAAATGAGGAGTTCCGTCCTGCCATGAAGCCTGTTTGGTCTGCAGAGATCAGAGATGGTAGAGCTTTCTGCAGACGTGTAGATAGAACCTTGGCTAAGATCTTCTGGTCAACATTCAGAAGGGATATGGGCCTGTAGTTGTTGCATAATAGAGGGTCTTTGTCTTTTTTCAGTAGGAGACAAATGGTGGCTTCAGATAGTGTTGGGGGTAGCCGTCCTTTTGTAAAGGATTCATTATATACTTTTGTCAGCAGTGGGGAGACTAGGTTGGAGTATGTTTTGTAAAATTCTACTATGAACCCATCCGGGCCTGGTGATTTGCCATTCTGTAGTAGTTTAATTGCCTCTTGCACTTCCGTAGTCAAGATCGGAGCTCCGAGATTATTGGGTATGTCCTCACTGATTTTGGGGAACGGGATTGATTCCAAAGGGTTACGCCCCCTCCACACTTCAGGTGGGCAGTCTGATTAAAGATCTGAATAATAACTCAAAAAAACATCATTCACCATCTTAGGATCAGTAACCACATTTCTTGAGGGGGACTCAATCCTAGGGATCAGTCTCGACAGCGCCCTAGCCCTGGTCTGGTGAGCCAAAAGTTTACCTGCCTTATCTCCCATTTCAAAGTAATGTTGCTTTGAGTGTAGCAATTGCTTTTCGATCTTAGCTGTTGACAGGTCATACTCAGCCTGGAGCTTGAGGCGTTGATTGTAAAGTGCAGGGGTAGTGTAAGAAAATTGAGCGTAGAACTGTCTGTTTAGTAGGTATAATAAAAGTGTTTCATAATTAAGAATTAAGAATTCATATTTAGGCATAATCATAAGTGTTTTGGAAATGCATAATCAAGATAAGCATAAAGTGTTGTAAGATTAGTAGCTAAAAGTAAAATTAAGGACATGAAGCTTGTGCCTAAGTTGCAGAAGCTTAGCTTTTATACTGGAAGATTATCATAGAGGGATTAAGCAAAACCTACTGACAGACGTTGAATGTGTTATGAATTTAGGGAAAGAGAGATTTGAAGGAAGGCGTTTACAGAAATACACTCCTGGAAGGTGGCCAATAGGAATTGGCATAGAAGAAAGGGGAGGTGTTTCGAACGGATATGAGGGAGGGCATAGAAAGTGTTTTTCTGCCTCTTTTAGTGTGTGGTTCCCTGGAACGGCTGTGTCCTGGGACCAGAGGTAGTTTTTTCCAATGGGGTTTTATTGTTTTGATATTTCATGGAAATAGTGTACTTCAGTGTATAATCGTATGTTTACTGTTGGGATTAAGTTCCTTATAATTGTAAATCAGTCTTGGTAGAGTTATTATTGGAGAGTGTCTACTGTAAACACAGCAGCTGGACATGTGCTCCGGCCTCCTCTCGGTGGGTTGAGATTCAGCCCCCACAGTAGGAGTGTTAGCATATTCCACATCAACCTCCTGAAGTAGGTCTGATATCTCTACCAGCTTAGCCGATTGTGATCTTCTCAGGTATGAGGCGTAAGAGATAGCTTGGCCCCGTAGGTACGCTTTACATGCCTCCCAGAGAACTCCTCTAGAGATGTCGGGGGTGTCATTGATCTGTAAAAAATTTGAAATTTCTTCTGAGAAGAGTTTTTTAAATTGTGTGTTAGATAGCATTGTGGGACATAGCCTCCACTGTCTTGATAAAAAGCTATGATTAGGAAAGCATATGTCAATTGAAGTAGGGGCATGGTCTGAGATCACAATACTATGGTATGTACTGGAGTTGGTCCAGTGTAAAAGTCTCTTGTCAATGAGGAAGGAGTCAATTATTGAATATGTGTGATGAACGTGGGAGAAAAAGGAAAAGGCCCGTGCCGATGGATTTGCGGATCGCCATGGATCACTTAGGCCAAGTTGTTCTGTAAATGTCTTCAGTGCTGTTGCAGAATTTGAGATGGTGTATGGTCTGGAGGAAGATCTGTCAAGATTGGGATCCTGAGTAAGATTAAAGTCACCTCCCAGGATCAAGTAATGGCTGTCTATGTCGGGGAGAGATGAGAAGAGGTGGGTGATGAATCTAACGTTGTCCCAGACAGGTGCAAAAATACTTGCTAATATCACAGGGGTATTAAATAGCCTACCTGAGACTGCTACAAAGCGGCCATTAGGGTCTGCGACTAATTTTGAAAGTTCAAATGTTACATTTTTACCGATAATAGACACAAACACAAAAAAAACACAAAAAAAAACACAAAAAAATAATAAATAAATAAAATAAAATAAAAAACACACCAATAACATAAGGGAACAGTAACAATTCCCAGATCCTCTAAGGCTTCCTGTTTTTATAATACTACCTGTCTCTTTGGTCGCAATTCCCATAGTTCACAGTGTTACCCTTAGCAGGTGCAGGCATAGATTGTAGGCAAAGTAATGCTATATAAAAAAGGAAAGTTTCAAAGTGTCATGAGGCACTACAGTGATTAACGATTTAATAACAACAGTGTAAAGTAATAACAGCAAAAATCTGAGCTTAAGTTTGGAGGACAACTTGCCTCTAATTACCGAACACAGTTATAATAACAAAACTCTTACCGCCATAACCGGGCTTGATTGAGTGTAGCAACGCTAACTTTCACCGGCTAACTAGCTGCTCCAGCGAACCGAGGTCTAAGCGTCATTCTGGTGTTTTATTACCATCATGAGTCCAGTCGTGTTCTGACGAAGGTGGTGGCTTCTTCGACTGATGAGAAACGTCTCTTGTTACCCTCTTTGCCAGTAATTTGAAGTCTTGCCGGGTACAGCAGAGCTGGTCGCAGGCCCAAGTTATATAGCTCCGCCATGATGTCGCGGTAGGCCGCTCGCTGTTCCAGGACGTCGGGGCAGTAGTCCTCATAGATACGTACCGGAGTGTCCTTGTATTTGAGGTCGTTCCTTCGCTTTCGGGCTTCTCGGATCACCAGGTCCTTGGTTTGATGTCGATGAAAGCACACAATCACCGGTCTGGGTCTGTCTCCTTGCCGTGGTGTAGCTGCAAATGTGCGGTGGGCCCGGTCCAACTCTGGGGGGGCATCAAGCACTTTGTCGCCGAATATTTCCACCAGGGCATCAGAAAATAAGTTTGTGGGTCTGGGACCCTCAATGGATTCCGGCAGCCCGATAATTCTGAGGTTGTTTCGTCGGCTTCATCCCTCCAAGTCTGTATTTTTAGCTTTGAGCTTAGCACATAGCTCTGTTAGCGTAGAGCACGATGTTTCGAGCGCTGAAAGCGATCCTCGTTTAAGTTGCTGTTGGTCTCAAGACTTGCGATTCGCTCGTCATTTTCAGTCACTGTGGCTTGTATCACATCTAGTTTGGTTGCGAGAGATGCGAACGCAGTTTTGAGTTCGGTAGAGAGTGCCGATGATATGGACTTGCGGTGTTCCTCCAGCAGGCTAGTCAGGTCAGACATGCTAACCTGACTAGCTTGGGGCGCCGGCTCTTCTTTTTTAGCATCTTCCCTCTTGTTCAGTTTATTTCTGCTGGTCATGGTGCAGTTGAAGGACAGTACCTGCTTTTGCACAAGCTGTTAATTTACTTTTTGGGTCTAAAAAGAGTGATAGTTGAAAAAGTTACGGGAGAGTGCGACGCGTGGGTCTACTCCATACCCTTCTCCAACGGAAGTCATCAAAATGTATTTTGATACAAAATACCCCTCAAATAAATGTATCAAAATAAAATACAAAATACTGGTGCCAGAAAATGTAACAAAATACAATACATGTATTTTGTGTTTAAAATATAGGAAATACTTTTTTCTGGATTTTCCGTTTTCTCACAATTTGGTATTGCAGAGCATTCAGGTTTGGGCTATATAATATAATATAATTATATATAATGTACACAAAGCTCTGGTGAAGCCCACAAAAAGGAAGAACAGTCACAGAATGTCAGTGTAACTAAGCACATCTGTGCTTGTTGATGGTCCTTGAACATCATCTTGCTGAGACATGTTGTCCACCTGGCCAACTGTAGAATGTATGAAATAATAAAACTAAGAATACTTTTATAATGTGCCTTTTAAATAAAATAAATTGGATATTTAATGCTTTTTAGTTTTTTTTAAACAAATGGACATCTACTGTCATAGCCTGGCTAACTGTGAACTATATTATCTGCCAGTAATTGATATGGCATTATGACATTCACATTGAGAAGATACAGCATAACTTGCAATACAGTGCAAGATTAGATGGTCAGATGTCTCTTGATAAGGTTATCATCAACATACAAGCTCCCAATCTCCCTCTTCCTATAGCTAGCTACTCGACTAACTTGCTCATTAACATGTTAGCATCGAGCTTGATATTATAACCATCGCCATGTATATATAATAGGCCATGTAGCCAGACCCAGACATCAATTATTCATCAAGCTAGTTGACATCTGTCACACTCAGATACAATATTTACCTATGTTCAATTGAAATACGTTATTAAAGTGACGGTGGGGGCGAACGGGTGAACTTGTTCGGACGCGTGTTCCACAAACATTTCAATGTCCAATGCGCTGTCTTTCTTTAGATCCGTTGATCCTTTTATTTAAATACATATTGGCACCGTAACAGAATACAGGATACGTTACTTGGACACGATACCTTGACACGACACGTTGACACGATAACACAATAACACGGTCAAAAACTGAGCTTCCCATCCACACACACCCCTGGTCCTCATTACCAGGCACTTACATATATGCACATTTAAGTTAATGTGCCACCCACTGTTCAATGTCACAACTGCATGCGTTTCCCTCAAAGACAAAATAAAACAACAAAGCTACATTATGGCTCCAACACACCGGCCCCTAATTGTTAATGGCAGGAGGGCATAAACAATTCAACAGATATTTATATAATGGAGCCAATAAATCCATAATAAAATGAACAAACAAAACAAACAAAAACCCCAAATTCCCCTCAGGGTACGAGGTCCCGAATAACTTTGTTATGGTTCAGCTTCTTGTAGAAGACAAAGTTTGGTCACTGGCCTGTCCAGCGTGCTAGTCTTGGTTTGCACTCGTGCAGATCGCGCCAGTCCTTTCCTGTCACTAGAACTTTTCCGAGTAACCAGGAACTACGTGGAGCTGTAGCATCTGCAACAAGTACAATGTCTCCCGGAACAAGGCTTCGTCTCTCCTTACTCCACCTTTGGCGCTCCTGTAGCAAAGGCAAGTATTCTTTTAGCCAGAGCTTCCAAAAAAGGTCGGAGATGTACTGTACTTGTCTCCATCTTCTTTTGATATAGAGGTCTGTCTTCTCGAACAGTCCAGGTGGTAAAACTGGTTTTCTTTTCATTGTCAGCAGGTGGTTGGGTGTAAGAGCTTCTAGATCATTGGGATCTCCAGATAACTTGGTGATAGGGCGGTCATTTAAAATGGCTTCGACCTCACACAGAACAGTATGCAATCCCTCGTCCCTCAGGGTTTGTTGATGTAAGACTGATGTTAGTATCCGTCTAATCATCCTTATGATGCGCTCCCATACACCTCCATGATGAGAAGCCGTTGGTGTGTTGAAGCTCCATTTTATTCCTTCCTGTAGAAAAGCCGCTTGTATCTTCCTGTGATTTAAAGCAGCAAGAGCTCTTCTCAACTCCCTTTCAGCACCAACAAAGTTGGTTCCATTGTCAGATCTTAAGTGAGAGACTTGTCCTCTTCTACAAACAAACCTGCGTACAGCATTTATACATGAGTCAGTATCCAAAGAGTAGGCAACTTCCAAGTGGACTGCTCTACATGCCATACATGTAAATATGACTCCATAGCGTTTTTCAAGGTTACGTCCTCTCTTGATCTCAACTGGCCCAAAATAATCAACTCCGACATTGGTGAATGGAGGCAGATCAGGAACGAGTCTTTCAATAGGCGAGTCTTTCAATAGGCAAGTCTGCCATTTTTTGCTCACACAACTTCCCTTTATGGTGCTTACAGAAGCCACAGTTGGACAGGATCTTTCTTGTTGCTGCATTAGCACTTGTAATCCAGTATTTCCTCCGTAATCTGGAGAGAACATGGTTTCTTCCACCATGGCCCACCTGTTCGTGAATGTGCTTTAATATTAGAGTGGATACATGTTGGGTTTTGAATAGGATGACTGGATGTTTTGTCTCCTCAGGCATGGCTGCCTTACTCAATCTCCCTCCAACTCCAAGTAATCCATCTTCCAGAACCGGGTCCAGCTTGTAAATGGTGCTATCCTTTTTCCACTTCACGTTTGCCAGATGTTAACGCCGCCAATTCCTCATGGAACCTTTCCTGCTGAGTGAAGCGAAGGATAGATTTTTCTGCTCCTGAAAGATCATCTGGCGTCAAACTCTGTCCCTTTAACACAGCTTTAATTTGGTCCATTTCCTGTTCCAATTTGTTGCCATTCATGTCTGTAACTTCATGGCTCATTTATTTCCTTTTTTGACTCATTTCCAGTAGAGTTCTTCTTATTTTCAGAATCCATGCTACTGACCTCTTCAACCTTTTCCAGTCAGAAAAGTATGTTATCAGTTGATGGGTGGCATTTGGTGCATCTTCAACAATCACTGCATTGGTTATAAGTTCCTTTTTGACCTCTGGGTCATCAGCAGCAATGTTGGAATCAAAGCTGCGAGCAGGCCACTCCTCCACTGCTTTCCACAGAAAGTCAGGTCCATCCTGAAGTTTAACTGAATGTTTCATGATTTCCATGAATTTCACATGATCCTTTTTCACATCTCCATTTTGTCTTCTGATGTTCTTTCATGAAAATCATGGTTGTACTGATTATTCAGCAATTCCTCCAGGTGTTGTATGGAAATCCTGTTAACAGTAGCAGCAGGGTAGCCACTCTCACACCGCTCATCACTGCATCCTTGACCGGGACCATTAATAACCCACCCCAATAGGGTCTTAATGGCATAAGGTCCGTTTCCATGGCTGTTGATTACTCCCCACGGCTCAAGCATTTTGGAGGCGTTGGTACCTATCAACAACTCCACGTCAGCTTGAATGCTAGGAACACTAACACCATCCAAGTATGGCCACTTTGCCAACTCCTCTTTTTTGATGAGGTTATCAGTGCTTACAGGCATCCTCTTCTGGGTATAGACTTCTGGTAAATCATAGAATATTTTCCCGGTGAGACTTGAAATCTCCAAATCAGTCAACATGTAGCTGGAAACTGTTACTCCTGAGCCCATGGTTCTTAAGTGGATTTGGGTTTTCCATCCATTCAGATTAAGCCTCCTCATCAGGGTTTCAGAACAAAATGTTGCTGTACTGCCTGGATCTAGAAAAGCATATGTCTGTATGACCTTGTCTCCCTTATTGGATTTCACCTGTATTGGTAAGATGGATAGAATCCCATCACTGCCACCGGCCCCTGTAGGACCACATGTGTGTAGAGAAACATGTGCGCTACTTAATGATGGTTCTTTTGGCCTTTTTGAGTCTGTGTTGACTACTTTCTCTCTTTGGCAGATGTGAAGAACACTGGGATGGTTTAGACTGCACACCTTGCAAGTCAAGCGCTTATCGCAATCCTTGCTCCTATGCCCAATGCGAAGGCAGCCAAAACAGATTCCATTATCCTTAAGAAAGTTTATCTTGTCCCTATGTGTCTTCTCTTCCAATCGTGGACACATGGCCAGTGTGTGACTTTGAGAGCAACACAAACAAAAGCTGGTGTTCTTTGCAGATGAACCATTTGGTTGTTTATCATGATTTAACCTTCTTGGTTCTTCAATGGCCAGGGTTTCACCAGTAACAGAAGTTGAAAAACTGTTTTCTTTGAATCTTGGCTTCCATTCTGCTTTGATCTTGTTCACATTTTTGTTTACTGTTTGAAGTGGTGCATTCTGAATGTCTCCAAAGATGGGGTCAGACAATATTTTGACTTCACGCTTGATGAATATGACAATATCATTGAAGGTTGCCCTGCGATTGAGGTTTTGCAGTAGCTCACATGCAGATATTCTCCATTTTTCTCTTAGCTTGTATGGAAGCTTCAGAATCACTGCTCTCATATTTGCTGGCATATCCAGTTCTTTCATGTACCGTATGTCCTCCATTGCATTGCAACACTCACGCAAAAAGAGGGCATACGCTTGGAGAGATTTCACATCCTCAGGCTTCACTAAAGGCCAGCAGAGGGCTTTCCCCATATATGCTGCAGTAACTTTGTGTTCATTCCCAAAGTGCTCCTGTAGCAGATCCTTAGCTGTAGCATAGCCTCTGTCTGGAGCCATATGCTGACAACTACGCACTAGCTCTTTTGGTTGACCTCTTGTGTACTTATCCAAAAAATACAGACAGTCTCCTCTGTTGCTTGCTTTACTCTCCACACAATGTTCAAAGGCTCTGATAAACGTTCTGTACTGCAGAGGATCCCCATCAAAAAATGGAATTTCTCTTGGCGGTAGTGAATGAGAGGCCTGTTGTTGGATAAGCAATGTTATTTCATTTTACCTTTGCAGCAGGTTGCATAGAGCTGATGTTTCATTTCATTTATGAGCAAGTTGAGACTGAATGACACCTGGATTTGTTAGCTGCATGTGAGGATGATCCATGCGAGGTTTGCGCGATGTATTTTCTGGGTTCAGTTGACAGACCGTGCTGTTGTCATGTGTTGCATTCCTATATGCATACTGTTGTTGTTGTTGTATAGGTGGTTGTTGTTGCAAGTCCACAGATGTTGGTTGATATGCTTTGGCATGTCCATTGAGCGTGGTAGAGACTTCCTTTAACCTTGCTCCTTTTTCAAAGTATGATTCCATTCCATCTGATTGTGTGTTTGAGAAAGCTTGGTGACCAGAGGCCTTAAATACCGTTAATTTAGCAGCAACGGCTGCCATTTCTGTGTCCACCTCCAGTTTTTCCTTTTTCTTTCTCAGCAACTCCGATTGCTCCTCCAGCTCGTGCTTCTCCTTCAAGGCTGCAGCGCGAGTTTCAAGTGCTGCTCTCTCTGCCTCTATCTGAATCTGTACAGATGAAGAAGATTTGCTGGTTCTTGAACTGCTGTGACGTTTTCTGCTCAATTTGTCAATAGAAACTTTTGTTTCCACATTGGAAATGCTGTCACTGGGTTTGACTTCACTCTCAACAGCATCATCATTTTCATCAGGTTTGGAAATGTCTGCATTAGACAACCACTTATTCACAGCATCAGTAAAATCATTAACACTCAACATTTTTGCTTTGAACCATATCTCATGTTTGTCCTTTTCTTCATGAGATAATATTTCTGACAGAGATTGATGTTGTTCCTTTGCTTCATTGCAAAGAGTTGTGTACCTATCAAAAGTGCATTGCACCTCTGTTTTATATTCTCTGTCATGTATTAGGTCTTGAATTGTCCTTTTCAGGTCAGAAGCTTTGTTTAGTTTGGCCTTCCGAACCTTTTGTAACTTGTCCAGTTTATGCATTAATGCCTTATGTGTCAGTTTAATAGGACGTTTACTGACAGATTGTGTTTCCCTTTCACCATTGGCCGTGCTGGGATTGACCTGTGTGCCAGCCATGGTTGGCTCATTAACAATAGAACCTTGATTTTGTACATTTACACCTATATCAGAATCCATCATTTATTAAATACAATCCAAAATTAAACCACCCACAAAGCTCTTAGGCCTATAAGCTGGAACCAATGCATTGGATTTACACTCAGAAATAAAAGTATGCACACGACTTCAAACATGGCCATGTTGGTAGTGCTACATACCTCTGTCCGTTCAGTGTGTCCATTGGTCCCAAATCGTAGCTTGGTGGTAGTGATGATCAGTTGTCCAATTCGATTTCAAAGCAACCACAACTTTCCAGCGACGTCTATTCGATCAGCTGTTATTCACGTGATGTCCATCAGCTGTTGAATCCAGCGATGTTGAATCCAGCGATGTTGAATCCAGCGCTGTCCAGCGATGTCTAATCGATCCTCTGTTAAATCCAGCGATGCCGATCAGCCTTGAATCCAGTGTTGTCGAATCATCAGCTGTTGAATCCATCGATGTCGATCAGCTGGCCACTTTCAACGAACGACGATCCATACGAGCTCAAATGAAGCCAGTTTTTGACTTAATCGTAGTGACTTTAACAATATCCATTTTTATATATTAAAGTCACGGTGGGGGCGAACGGGTGAACTTGTTCGGACGCGTGTTCCACAAACATTTCAATGTCCAATGCGCTGTCTTTCTTTAGATCCGTTGATCCTTTTATTTAAATACATGTTGGCACCGTAACAGAATACAGGATACGTTACTTGGACACGATACCTTGACACGATAACACGGTCAAAAACTGTGAGCTTCCCATCCACACACACCCCTGGTCCTCATTACCAGGCACTTACATATATGCACATTTAAGTTAATGTGCCACCCACTGTTCAATGTCACAACTGCATGCGTTTCCCTCAAAGAGAAAATAAAACAACAAAACTACATTATGGCTCCAACATACGTATTTCAAATACAAGTAATATAAATACTGCCCATCTCTATATACGTGAGTAGGAACCATAAAAAACTCTTGCACTCAGGCCCATCATTAAAAGCTGTTTCCTCTGTTTTGTACATCCAAAAACTGAATGCATCTAGCAGTGTTTCCTTTCTCAAGTAAAATGTGAGGTAAATTTGGTAAAATGTTATCAAATTTCAAAACATGTCAAATCATGTATTTAATGACACTGTTGTTTTTAAAACCACTTAAAATGTTACTGATAGCACCTTTAAATATAATTTGTTTACATTCCATTATTTTGTTCAACTAGTTTTTAAAACTTTGGAAAATAATTTGAATATGTTTTCTATCTAAATCATGAACCTGAATCATAATGGACTAAAGTTTAAAGTTAAAGCTGTCTAGTTCTTCTCATTGTGTGCTGCTTTGTTGAAATGAAAGTAACATGATTTGGAAAATAACTGCTCCATTAAAGTTCTCATAGCTCTCTGGTCCCACTTATTTTCCATCAGCTTCTTTTCTTTCTTTATTAATTTTATTTATTTATGTCCCCATTCTCACAGTGGTGGGCCATCAGGGCCAGCAAAGCCTTCTCTGCTGGCCTAAACAGAATCACAAAATTATAGCTATTTTATAATTAAATCATTTTTCACAAACATGCATTATAATTTTCCCATTAGCTTATTTTCTCATTGCACAGCTACTGTCTTCCTCTGTTGCTCTGCTTCCAGTGCAGCTTGTTTTAATTAGAGCTTTTATCCAATCAGATTTCACCCCTATTTATCTAGGTAAGAAGAGAGGCCCGGTGCCCTCTAGGTAGACTTTGCAGATTAAAGTAAATGGAAACGATATTGTTGATTGTCATAGTGTTCAGCCAATCAGATTTTTAGTTTGACATGTTGGGCGTATTTTTTGACATGTCAAAGCTACCGAGGTAGTCTACAAGTACGTCAGCATTAACGTGCAGCTCAGCAAAAACCTGCGCCAAGATTGGTCAGTGGGCTAGCGTGACTATTGTGACACTGAAGCTAGCTAGCAGAAGTTAGTATTCGCAGTAAGAGTTCAAGTTGAAAGATATGTAGTTATGACATTGACATGACATTTTTAGCATTTTGCTTGGTGTAGATTCTTTCTTTTTTTTACCTAGCTTTGTTTTTTTAACACTCAAAGGAGGAGGAGAAACGGATTTGGTGGCGGAGTTAGTGGTGCCTTTCTGGAGAAGGACATTTCAGGAAAAAAGGGACATCGTAAGAAAGGGTCGGCCAACCCCACAGCTAGCAGCCCTGACCCAGCCAGGAAAAGGATTTGTATGAACGGTATTTCTGGCTAACAGCGCCAGAGAAGCTTTGCACATTTTATGGCTCAGACTGCGTTTCATTCGCAACTGAGCATCTTGGTGTTTGGAGCTACGCTACGCTAACCTGAGGTGGCTAACCAAGGCAGCAACACGACACTGTTGGGGTCTGGCGGCCACCTACTGGCTGGCTAAGCTCCTCACATGCTCAGTCCTCCTTTCCAAAACCCGACATGGAGCCAGAGCAAACTCTGGCATGGAGTCAGTGAAACATCTGACCTGAACTCTGATCCCTGCCCCCTTCGGCCTAACCCCCTCCTTTCACAGCTGAGGCGGACACGCCATTCGCCGACAGCCAGTCTCCCGCTGAGCGGGCAGACTGGTTATAACCCAGTGCACAACGAAATCGCCATCTTCGCTCGGACTCCCCGTCCTGGCTATAGAAGACACCAGCCTCCTAACTCCAGCATCGCGCTGGCGACGGAAGCCACGAGGAACCCGCGGCAAAACCTCACCCTCACCAAACCCTGTCAGGTCACAGAGCTATCTTCGCTGGCCGAAGCAGCCATATTTTCTTTTTGAGTCAAGGCCCTCTCACTCCACCGGGACGAATCTCTTCCACGATTCCTCCCCGTGTTGTTGTTTTTCTTTTGCGTGCACATTCCGGCAGAAAGAAGCTGAAACCTCCCTTCTTCCCCGATGACTTCCCTTCAAGACCACGCCGTCTTAAGCTGAAGTAAGATCATCCTCTCTGCAGCAAGGATTGATCACGTCCAGCGCCCGCTCCAGAACGAGCCGCGTCAACGGACCGAAACAGCCGCCGCTTAAACAGCCGCGCTGATCTACAAGCAGCCCCACTTTTTCCTTCAGGACAAAGAAAGCACGATTCTCAGCGGCCACTCTCCCCGCCACAAAGAAGCGTCTCCAAAGTAAGGTCATTTGTGCATCTGGGCTAGCTTAGCTTAAATTAACTTAAAGTTCATTCAAGTTAATTCATGTATATGTTGATATTCCCGTGTTCTTGTGTGTTTCGTTACTATTGCGTAATATCAAGGTATTGCGTAACCCCCAGCGGACCCCAGCTCCGCTCCACTGTGCATTGCCTGTATTCTGTTCGCGTTAAAGACACCGTCGCAGTATACGGAGGTAAATACACAAACATCACGGACCAGAGAAGCTCCGTTTGTACTGTGTATTAACTGCATTGACTGTTTTCTTTGGGATTATTTTCATTCATTTGTATTCAACTTTGTGGGATATTTCTCTCTTCATTAAGTCGGCTCTGTGAGTGAGCAGAGGGCCGTGTTCATCACTGCGTAAGCTGCCGACAGTTCAAGACGACAGCGGTATGCTTATGCATGAGAGAATAACGTTATGCTCCTCAGGATGTCGCAGCAGAAGTTTGATTTATGTTGACTTACGATTTCTCTCCACCTTTTCTTGGCTCACCCTCCTGCCAACACAGCAGGAGGTGACCCCCTCTCTCTCTGACCCTCTCTCTCTCTCACGTAAACGCACGCACATAGTCTAACCCCTGGGGGAAACCCCGTTCAATCGATTGCCTATTGTCACGACGCACGTTGCCACACGTGCTCACACACAGCGACCCCCCCCTCTCCTCCGCCAGTTTGCCCAAGTCACTCGACTAGGCCATCTAGTGGTGGGTCACGGTAGCACCTTAAGGTTCACCCCCCCCCCCCAGTTTGTCTAAGTCCCTCGACTACGCCATCTGGTGGTGTTCAGCGGTAATACCTTAAGCCCTTCCCCTTTTAACCCACAGTCTCACCCCCCTTCTGCTTGGTGGCCAGCGGCCATCTTTGTAGTCTTTGACTGTGAGTGTTAAGGGCCCTCACCCCCCTTCCTTTTATACACAGACACACACACACACATACACATACACACATACTTGTATACACACCCTCCTCCCCATTTCATTCATTTCTTTAGATATTAGGTACATAAAATAGTATGATGGCGTTTGTTGATTGTGATATTAATTGATCTGATCTTTTATTATTCTAATTTAATAAACTCTATTATACTTTAAAGAGCAGTCGTCTGTGATTAATGGTGCATATGTATGTGATGATCTGTATGTAGTAGTCTGCGCTCGGATTCACACCTTCACTGTCACTGATGAGTGACTACTAATTATGAGACTTAGTTTTATCGTTTGGTTATCGGTTCCTGTTCGCAGGGTGGTGCCCCGTTATTATTAATAATCATTAATAATTGTTATTCACATTAATAATTCTATTGATGTCAAGAATTCAGTTTCTTAAAAGCTGATAACTCAAACACAAGCCCCTATTGATCCCAACAACACCATAGCACGACAGGACACTTACAAGCTACGGTGCTTTTGAAAACTTTTGCTGAGACCCGAGTGGATCTATAACTCAACGAACAAGTTTGCAGGAGGACCTCTGGCTGGAACTGAACCGCACCGATGTAACGGAGTTGTACCCCAAACCGGACAGTTTTTAGCTAATGTTTCAATACAATGTTGATAAAAATGATTGTGTAATGTTTTCAGTTGATTTAATGGTGTTAAACTGAAGTTAAACTTCGTACCTTTCAAACGAAATATTGTTGTAATTATTACAGTTAGCTTTGCCTTTACCAGAGTCGTTAAAACGATGCTAACACGGGTGAATTAGCCGTGCACCGCTGTGGCCTAATCCGTACAGACTTCTATCCTCGTTGTAAACACTGGCTTTTTCGGGGATATTCGCTTGTTCGAGGGTCGCAAAAATGACCATCAATGCTGTCAACACATCCGGGACCGTAGTTCTGTCCTTTACAATAAAATATCACGCTTCAACAACTCAAAATCATGCAATACAAGCTCCTTAATTTCCGTTTGAGCCGTTTAAGCGTCGCACGAGCGTTCTTTCTGCTTTCTCTCATCAAAGTCACTTTCCTATAGTATTTAGACATATAAACATCCATATATATTCATGAAATTTGACACGTAGATTATTTGATATGTATGAATTAATATTATTTACGTTTGGTTGGCGATCGCCGAAGAAAATGACCGGAAAGGGCGTCACGACGGAATCGTTCGAGACAGGCCTATAGCAGCTAGCGCCGACCGAGGCCGGCCACCGTTACGTTACTGTACAACCGCGGTATTAAACTCTTTGTTACCAAAGAAAGGAGGATGGACTTTGTCTTTAAGTGAACAGCAGCTTTGGTAAGTGAAGTGCTTTTGTTTTTTTACATCTGCAGTAGCTTTACTACTGTGTTAATTTGTATATGTGTCATTTTTATGATATGGTTAATATTGTTCCCACTGATGTGAATAATATTTGAATGGCTCGTCATATACGTATTGTACATGTGACTGGTTCTTGTGAGTTTGTTCTTGTCATTGTGTTAATTACATTGATTTTGACTATATGCATTGTCCGTTAATGACGAAGCATTCCCTCATGCTCAGGTTAGGGTCCGGATATTTGATTCTCTGTTTGGGGTTTTGTTTTCTTTTACAAAGCAAGAATTATGGTCTGGAGAAATGTGGATTGTGTGGCGATTGCTTTAGCCCTGTTTGAATCAGTAGGGAACAGCTAAACGCTGCGGGGCGAGTTTGTAGTGCGAGTGCTGCTGTTGTTTTCCTGCTAAGCTAGTTTAGTATAGTGTGCCTCCCAGAACACATGTGCCTCACCAGAGTGCAAATCTGTGGTTCCGGGGTGGGAGTGTCAGACAGCATGTTGCCGGGTTGAGCGTAGTCCACCGAAAACATATTTCCCACAATTTAAGCTTCTGCATTTTCCAAATGCAATAGTATTATTCAAACGTATTGTTCGGTTCGTAAGCCTCGTACCAAACGATTTAATACGAATACGTGTATTGTTACACCCCTAGAAACAAATAATAACCCTGTCACAGTTCAGCTCCACACCCTCCTCACTCTACTTGTCAGTCACTCCCTCCTCATCAGTCTAACTTCCTTCACCTGTTCACTCACCTGCCTCTGATCAGTAATCAAGCCCCTAGACTCCTGCATCCCAGACACATTTGCCAGATTGTTCTTCGGTTTTCTATGCCAGACTCTCCTGCACGCTCTCACGGACTGATCTCCCGTTACCGACCCTGCCTGCCCCTGTTCTACCTGCCTTGCCTGACTCCCGGTAAACACACCAGCCTTCTGATCCTGATCCTGATTAACTCTGCCTGCTGTTATTGAAGTTTGTAATAAAAGCCAAAGATCCCTGGAATCCTGTGTGTTGCATTTGGGTCCATATACAACCGGTTACAAACCCGTAGCTGTGGCGTCATAATGAGGTTATTAGGAGGTGGTTCAACTGTAGTAGGACAGCACTGAAGGCGCAGGTATAAAATGCACGGCCCGCCACTGCATTCTCAACACAGTCAACCAGACTTCTGCACTTTGCCCTTCCTCTTTTATATATACCTCTTCCATCTTCTTGTTC
Organism: Lycodopsis pacificus; assembly: GCA_028022725.1. NCBI lineage: Eukaryota > Metazoa > Chordata > Actinopteri > Perciformes > Zoarcidae > Lycodopsis > Lycodopsis pacificus. The sequence goes on along the minus strand of CM051699.1, from coordinate 3,920,892 downwards.
TCCTCTTCCTTTTGTACTATTATTGTCTTCTTCTCCGTCAGTTCATCCAGTTTTGTAGACCCCATTCTCCTCTGGAGAACCTCCAGAAATTCCTGTAGTGTAAGGTTACAGCACATGAAAGCCATGAAATGACACTGATCTACTGTAAACCCTATCCTATGGCTGCCATTCATTTACAGGTGTTGGGAGGAGGACTGGTAGATAGATAGATACTTTATTCATCCCCAGGGGGAAATTTGTTTGTTACAGCAGCAAAGATATACTTCAGCAAACGAAGTAACAGAGTAAAAATATTAAGTATGAAAAATGCACAATATATACAATAAAATAACAGAGTAGAACATATTAGATATTCAGTATCACTATCCGTATGTTTATTTTCCATGCTAATGAGATACACTGACAATGTGTGTGTTTATGTATCCCCAAATGTGTGATCTAAGCGTTTCTTTTTTAAATTCATTCCTTTTCTAAAACTTAACTTATGTCTTTAAAAGGCAAATATTTAACATGGTTGGATGATTTGTGATCTTACCTGTGGTCCCAGCTGATCCTTCTCCAAGATCTTCAGGAGGTGGTCACATTCCACCCTGGCCAGCAGCAGTTCGAAGCCCAGTAGCATGGCCCTGTCTGGGTTAGCATCCTCACTGAGTCTGTATTCACTGAAATACATCAAACAGTTTAGAGGACAACTAAAGAGAACAAGACAAAAGGTGATGGATGAGAAGAGCGAACCAAATGCTACTTCACAAATGACAGAACCTGGCCTGAATCCAATATGTTGGTAACTTTCCCCATTTGCTTCAAGATTCACTCCCTGATTTAGTTGGTACAACCCCAAACCCCCCAGTTTCCAAATGTTATGTGTACATTTAAGATCAAATGTGATTGAAAGCATTTACAAGCATATAGGGGTTACTTGTGGTTCCTAGAGTCTCAAAAAGTAAGATGGGAGCAAGAACCTTCAGCTATCACGCTCTTCTTCTGTGAAACCAGCTTCCAGTTTCAGTCTTGGGGACAGACACACTTAACACATTTCAGAGTAGGCTTCAGACTTTCCTCTTTGATAACGCTTATAGTTACGGCTGGCTCAGGTTTGCCTTAGTCCAGCCCCTAGATATGCTGCTATCTCCTCTTCTCTCTCTCATGTCCCATTAATAAACATTACTAACTTTGCTTCTTCCCCGGAGTCTTTGTACTTTCTCGTCTCACAGGTTCCGATGGATCGTCGTTATATCTGGACCGTGGTCCTGCCTGACACCCACTGACTACTACTAATAATGATAGTAGCATTATTATTTGTAGTCACGTTGCTATTACTATTGCCGATACCATTGCTGCTTTTATTATCATTATTATTCTACTATATCCACTGCTGCTGTTATTATTAGTAATTGTAATTTTTCCATCATTATTCTGCTTATTACTGTAATTATATTAATATGCATTGAATGTGTTGTAACTCTGTTATGTTGTTCATTCTGTACACATGACATCTATTGCACCTTTGTCCATCCTGATAGAGGGATCCCTCCTTTGTTGCTCCTGTTAAGGTTTCTTCCTTTTTTTTCCCTGTTAAATGTTTTTTGGAGGGGGGGGGTTTGTCCTGTCAGGGTCCCAGGACAGAAGATGTCATATGTGTACAGATTGTAAAGCCTTGAGGCAAATTTGTGATTTTGGGCTGTACAAAATAAATTGAATTGAATTACAAAATTAGAACGAGAAAATTTCGCAAGAAATTTTGACAGTGTGGTTTCTACTGCCCGAAGACGTCGCAATATACACGCCAATATCACTGGTAGTGTAATTGAGGTTCAATTGAGATATCGCTTCTCTCTTTTCTGCATTTTTTAATTCATACTCTTGGATTGAATCTCGTATTTGTGATGGACAGTCCACAAATCGCTCCCGTCATTTCTGTATTGGAGATATACATCTTTGTTTGAGAAGCCTTTGGAGATATATACCTTTGTTTGAGACGCATACCTTTGGAAATGATTTCTGTATTTGAGATATATACCTTTGGAAATTACATTTCTGTATTTCTGATGGAAAGACTTGTACTTAACATGAACCTCATTCTGAGCTTCATGTTCAGATACAGTTTTATTTTGAAAGGGTGGGACTGGGGTGGTGAGAGAGGGGGAGAGGAGACATAATCATAATGTTTGACACACATACAAAGAGGTTATTAAATGACAGGCTTCATCACAAGCATTCCAGTTAGAATTCACTCTGTGGGGCTTTTAGTTTGAAAGGGTGGGACTGGGTGTTTGAGAGAGGGGGAGAGGAGACATAATCATAATGTTTGACACACATACACAGATGTTATTAAATGACAGGCTTCATCACAAGTATTCCAGTTAGAATTCACTCTGTGGGGCTTTTATTTTGGCAGGGTGGGGCTGGGTGGGTGAGAGAGGGGGAGAGGAGACAGAATCATAATGTGACTGAAGTAACTGAATACCTCCAAGTCATGTGTGTGACTTTTATCTAAGAGAAGCTGAGCCCCCCCCCCACCCCCCATTTCTGACATCATAAATGGCTGTCCATGAACAAAATTCTCAATTTGAATAAAGTGATTCAGTGTATTAAATGTTTGTTGTTGTTGTTTTTATTAATAAATATGACTCATCGATTTCGACAACAGGGTCGTCCTTCAATCAGAGGATTGGCGGTTCGATCCCTGGCTCTGCTAGTTGCATGTCGAAGGTGCCCTTGCCATCAGTGTGTGAATGGGTGAATGATGACAAGTAGTGTGAAAGCGCTTTGAGTGGTGGTTGGAAAGACTAGAAAAGTGCTGTACAAGTACAGTCCATTTACATTTACTTTTATTGTACAGCATTCTGGAGTTAGTGGTAATGTTCGGATCACAGGAGTCAGAGACAATCATACGAAGCCACCACTGGAATCTAATTCGCTGAATAGTATACCAATGATAATAGTGTAGCCTGATCGTTATCTGTAACTGCGAAGAAATACGCCTAGCAGAATGTGGCCTACTAAGTGGCCTATGAGTGAGGAAAATGTATTTATAAACAGATTTTGTGTAAATGATCCAGTTAGTGTGTTATTATAATTCAAGTTTTATATGTGCAAATCTAATTTTGACAACCTCTGGCGACTAAATCCTGGCATACGCCTTGTGATTTTTGCCCCCCCCCACAGGGGTTGGAAACCACTGTTCTCGAAGATCTTTCCTTATTACATTTTTTTGCTTTGGCAACATAAACATATGTTTCCCATGCCAATCAAGACCATTTCAATTGAATTTAATTGATTTTCTCACAAAAATTTAAAAGACAATATATGAACACTTGTACATTTGACGTATTATATCTTAGGTGCTTGACATGCTTTGCCAAGACATCTTAAGTCTAACTCACCTGACTAAAGTGCAGGCCTAATGTGTGTATGGTGGATGTTTCTCCTGGCAGGGAGACACCCTAGCCATTGTATTGCTTGATGTCTAAACCATTTGTCACTCTCGTTCTGGTTCTTATTTTCCTTGTTCCCTACCTTTGTGGAGTATCAGTATGGGGCAGGTAGCCAATAGAGCCCAGGACTGACTGAATGGTAGAACTGCTGAGAACTGGCAGGAGACAGTAAATAAATGGACCTGTAAACGTCTGAAAGAGACACAGAGAAAAATAAATACATTTATATTATTTATCTATTTATTATTAAATAAAGAAACAGTAATTTATTAAGGATCGTTAAAATGTGGTCATTAAAGATTTGTGACCAAGATATGTAGAGAGTGGAACATTTTACAGTTAAAAAATTATTTCATAATCGTCAATGCTCTCTGGTGGACAACTCATGCCATGGAGACACTGTGTCCCAATTCAATACGAAGCACTAATTTAAGGCAGGTTTGAGTTTGTATTCAGTTTGTGTACACACTGAAAATGTGTCAAAATTAAGTAACTTCATCATTTAATCCGATACAATGCTTACATGTTGAGTATTCCTCAATTCACTTTGAATTACCCCTAGACACGGGGTAATTCAAGTTACCTGAAAGGCAGTGGCTGAAGAAAAACAAACGAAAGAAAGAAAAAGAAGAAAGCCACCTTAAGTGTCTTGATCTCTTTCTTCCAGGGTTGAACGAATAGATTGACGCAGATAGTTTCCAGCAGTTCGGTGGCTTTAATGAAAGCGTTCAGATATTTCCTTCCGTATGTGCTCTGTGATATACAATCCTGCCTTACAGCCTGGTAGAATGGAAACACGGTGTAAGTCGCTCTGGGCTCTGGCTCCCTCAGCAGATACTGAGCCGCCTTCTTTAGCAACGAGGGATCGCAGCACGGCCGAACCTCTGGACATGGCTGAAGGTAATGGTTCACATAATCTTCATAAACCTCCTGCCGGGAAACCTCCGCCTGTTCTTCTGTTCTGTGACCGTCCTTCATGACTGCCACACCGTCAGACCAGGCCTAGAACATAAAAGGAGGAAGTAATTACCCTAAAATAACCTTACGAGGAAGTGAAAGTGAGAGCAGCTTTTCTCTCATGGCGTATGTGCAAATAGTATGAACGTTTTTCTTAACAGGTATTTATTCACAATTTAAAGTAAACCTGAGTTTATAAATACAATAACATAACAAAACAAAATAACAAGAATAAATTAAGATTTTTACATCAGAACGAAACTGTAAGCTAAAATTAAAATAGATTAGCTTATTTTGTGTTTGATACAAATACATTTGAAGATATATACTAATAAAGAAATTGGGTAAAAACGAGATTGAGGGTCCGTGCACGAAGTATAATTAATTTGCCATTGTTGCTGTTGTATAATGAACAGTGTCAGTTTAGGGGCATTACCTAATCTCATTGGTCTACTTGTGTTAATGTAAATGTTTCTGCTATGTGTTGTTCGATAGCCAATGCTGCCTAAACGCAGTTAACGCTTTGTGTGGGTTAGGGTTAGCAATTCAGCACACCAAAACATCAGCTTGGTCCATCATTATCAAACTTTAACAATGAAAATGAAGTAAAGGAAATAGAGAATCGTAAACAGAGACAGCTCGTAAACGTTGCGCTTTTTCAAACGTGTGTGCTCCAGCGATATATTTATGGAGAGCTAATTAAAAGAAACAAACAAATATTCTAAATAATGTACATAATATATAACTGTCATAAAGTCATATTTCTGCCACTTTACCACAATTGAACGCGAATAAACTGCAATGGGCGCAAACACTGAATTGTTTGTATATAGGCCTAATGATTCATTATCATAAATGTATTGATTTAATTAAGGCTTTTTAAACTATTTGGGTGAATGTTTCCGGCTATAGTGTTAAGACTTGTGATGAGTCTGACTGTAAAAATAGCTGATTTACCCTGAATTATAACTTTATTGCTGGCTGACTGATTGACTTATCGTGGCTGCAATCCTGCAAAAATCATCCATTGACAATAATACCTTATACTACATCCTCCGGTACAGTAGGTGGCGGTATGCACTGTATAAGCAATGGTTGCAAAGAAGAAGAGGGGGAAGCAGACGAAGAAGAACAATGTTCGTTTCCGGGATCGTCACGCTGACAAATCATGGTTCCGTAATACGTCCATGTGCTGGATGTTAAACCGAGATACCATCACGACACAATAATAAATAAAACACTTGCCGACGCGGTGTTTTTGTTGAGGTAAATAACCTTGTTTTGTTTGACTGAGAATGCGCCTGTGGGTTGAATCCAGTCTGCTTCCACATTACAGCGGGTGAATGTGCCAATGGTGTTTTATGTTTTGTGCCTCCTATAATTTTCCGGTCGTTATTTCTTAAAAGAATGTTTGGTGAACGTCAAAGCTATATTTAAGAAATGATGACAGCATACCTTATGATAAATGATCAAAAGTAATTTTCCCGTTAAAGTCTCCCATATTAGCGGGAACAAGCTACTTAGATGTGAGGACTTGCTGCAGTATTTTTTAATTTGTATAGACTATATGACTTATCTATTGTTACCAATATATGTTTATTGTTAAATCATTCAATTGGTTATTGTTGAACAATCTTTATCCCTGCTTAATATTTATTTGTGTACATTTGTCCCTGCTGCGAGTGGAAATCTTCTGCGAGCTGTTCATATTGACTGCTAGAATAAGAAGAATGTAAGTGGTGTATGTGATGAATAACTGTGAACTGGTCGACTTGTGATAAAAAGGAGACTCAGCTGAAATATTTATTGGAGTTTGGCAAAGGAGAATGGAACGTGGTGACTGCAGGTAATATTTACCTTTGACAGAATTTAGGACCTGCTCAAATATTCAGGATTCTACATGGGAAAGTTCTGTAGTCTAGACATCAATCTCTCCAAGAAGTTTCCTGGAATCCTGACTTTACCGCTTCCTATACAAAGACACAGTTTGTTGTCTCTATAAGTATGGGGTCTGTGAACGACCTGGGTTGCAACCATTACACTTTATTATCTTCCCAGCTATTCTAGAGACAGATAGTGAGGCTACTTATAAATTTAACAAGCCTACTCTAAACAATACAAAATAGGAATCACGGCCTAATGTGAAGGCATTTCCATCTCAGTGTACAAATTTAATATGAAAACACAGATCAGTTTCCCGTGTGAGTCAGAAGCAAGATACAGCCAGCCTCTTTGAATCTATCATGTGTGAATGCACTGTAACATCACTTAAATGTGTAACAAACAGCTCATTGACCACAGAGATTCATTGACTTACTTTTGTACACGCTCACAATGAGATTCTGTCGAAGACTTTGAAAAACAGCTGGTAAGTGTACCTTGAGTTAAGAACATTTGGTCAGTGAGTTGGTTGTGCCAATAAAACCCTTCGCCTTTCCTGATTGGTTGTTTTGTATTGCCGATGTCATTGCTCCTGAAAAAGAGTGTAGAATACATCCTGTGCTATATTTCTGATTTTAGTCTATCCTGCTGCAGGATCAAATAAGCACAGGAATGAAAAACAGAAGTGGTGGCTGTCTGGACAGTCGGCTCAGACCGAGAGTGGAGCAGGTACAAATCCTTGTTCTCATTCTTCTTTGGATGTACCGTATGCAATGAGTTCAGATATATTGATTTCACAACCAAAAATATTGTGTCATTTCACAGTTCAGTACAAACAGATAAGCTCTTTCCCTTTCACTGTACTGCATCATATCTTACACACTGACACGGCCATGGCTCAGTTGGGAGCGGGCATTTACTATTCGGAGCCTGAGTTTAAATCCTGATGGGCAGGTGGCTCCTTGCATGCTAGCCCTGCCATCAGTATATGGGTACATCCCAAGTCTCTTATTTGTCATTTCCTCACTTGAACCGTAAGTTGTTCTGCGCCGCCATACTGGCGGCCGTCCCAAAGCTATCATTTCTGCTCTGAGGAGCGTGGAGGGATCTCTGAGGAGCCCTGAGCGAGGATGCACGAGAACAGTCTTCCAGAAAGTGTTTCACTTTTCATAGCTTTAGTGATTGGACGCTGTAGCTGATCGGACTGATCTGATTGTTCTCAACATCACTGGAGTTTAATACCCGAGTGAAGACAGATCACAGATTAAACTCAAGCTTTATATTTGGTTTGTTTTCTGATTCGCCATCTGGTTTAAATATATGTTTATTGTAGGTCTGAACAACAAAAGCGCCACAAACAACTTTCTTCATTTATTAGAAAGATTTGTCTTTTCTTGATCTGATATTTCCTTAACTTTTGTTATGGATACAATTAAAGTTAGAGAGAGCTGGAGAGACGAAAAACTATTTACATCATTTCCATTCAGTCACGTGAGGATGATCGAGTGTCTGGTTTGATGAGTTATGTCATATCAATTTCCCCTAAGACATTGAGCCTAATAAATTTATTCCAGTATTCAAGAGAAACCATAATCATATTCTGGGTTGTTTAAAAATAACGACGTCAAATTTCAAAACGTACAGATGCAATTAATTAATAAATAAGACAAACTCATTTTGCTGGTAGAAATTGATCCTGCACTTATAAACAGAACAGTATATTAAATGCAGTTTGTTAAACAGGTAACGAGCTACAAAAAAGAACACACCTCTACTCTGACAGTGATGATTACTGTGTCTTTATTAGTAAAAGTACACTGATCATGTGTTCAGATACAAACTCCATCTGTTAAAGCCGACTGATCCAGCTGTGATCAGCGAAAAACATGCAAGTGAGGGAAACAGGGATGCAATTAAGAGACTTGGGATGTACCCTATGAATGTGTGTGAATTGGTGAAGAGTGGTCGGAAGACTAAAAAGGCGCTGTATAAATAATAGTCCATTTACACACCAAATCATCCATTTTTAAACCACATCATACACAAGATAAGAAAATAATGCTAAATCAAGACAACAATTATGCCATTTGGCAATCTTACCTTTTCAATACTCATTCACCAAGCAAAGTAATAATAGCAATAATAGAATAAATGTAGTATATACCGGTAGTATTTATGTCAAAGAGTAAATAAACAGGTGACGAGGATAAATGTCTTCATGGGACGGTATGGTAACTGCCAGCCATCAGAGGATATGAGGGAGACAAAAGCAGTGATGTCATGTAAAATCTAATATCCCTCTTGTTCTTGCATGAAGTGCATAATGCTTTATCAGTGTTATTTTTCTTGTTAAATCCAATCAGAGATTGGGTCTAAATATCTGATGTAGTTAAACCTGACCCTGTTTGATGTTGAATTCTGGTTTCAGTATATGACGACCTGCACCAGGGAATATGTGGACCTTTCAGCTATGGCCATGGAACTTCAAAAACTGTACAGGCAAGTGCATCATTTAAGGATTCAAGGATCATGTATTGTCATTATGCAACACAGGAATGCACAACAAGAAACACAAGATAAACAAACAAAACAGTAGTGCCTTCCTGTAGTGCATTCTTTGTCCTGCGTTTAATCACCGACAACCTGTTGCTGGGTTTGCCTCAAGTCTTATTTCCTCTAATTTATTTTCGTACATCAGACAGCCAGGAGTAGGCTGGGTAGTGGAGTAGCCTTGGGTTCTTGCTGGGTTAGCTTAGCTTCCATCTCGGCTCCTCTCCCTTGAGAAGTTGCTTTCGGTGGCATTTTGTCCGGCAGGTCTTGATGGGTGGTTTGTGCTGATCGTCTCAAAGTCCATTGCTCTTCATCAGATCTCCACACTTCCTTTTCTAATGCTGATGAATGTGTTCTGTCATATGCTCCAGTCATAAACACGAAAAAGAAGAAGGGTTGCCAGGTTGCCATTGGTAAGCGTTTTGAGAAATTTGCTGCGTCATTAATGCACAATGCATAGTCAAATCAATGTAATTGACACAATGACAACAACGAAGTCATAAGAACCAGTCACATATATTCATATGACAACAAAGCATGACAAATCAATCCAGCAAACCTGCAGCGGATCCATGCATTCCACCACACAAGAGCATGAGCCATTCAAATATTATTCATAAAAATTACACGATAGACAAATGAACAGTAGTAACGTTACTGCAGATGTAAAAAAACAAACGCAGTTTGTCACTTACCGAATGCTGTTCACTTAAAGACAAACCCCATCCTCCTTTCTTTGTTGACAAAGAGTTTAATCCCACGGTACATTGTTTCAGTTCCAGTAAGAAGTCATTCTCGATTCATGGACGCCAGTGACAGTCGGACCTCCCCAGTTGTATTTCGCCGGTTTGCGGTGGCCGGTTCGCAGCGGGGCCGGGATCCCGCCAGCCGGCCGCAGGCGGACCACGGTTGTGGAACTTCGTTTCCCTGCGAATGTGTTCGTTGATCTGTAGATCCACTCGGGTTTCTCTGAAAGTTTTCAAAGGCACCGTAGTGTCCTGCCGTGCTATGGTGTCCTCAGGTTAGCTTAGCGTAGCTCCAAACACCAAGATGCTCAGTTAAAATGAAACTCATTCCCAGCTATGAAATGTGCCACGCTGTCAGCCAGGAACACCGTTCATACAAATAAATAAACTACACCAAGCAAAACCCTAAAAATGTTATAATTTCTTTCAATTTGAACTCTTACTACTCCAACTAACTTCTGCCAGCTTCCTTAAATTTCACATTAATCACGTGATCACCCACTGACCAATCACGACGCACGTTAATGCAGACGTACTTAGCAGGTTACCTCGGTGCCACTGGCATGTCAAAGAATACGGCCAACATGTCAAACTAAAGATCTGATTGGTTGAAGACTTTAAAACAAGGTGTGCTGGAAGCAGTGCTGCAGGCTGGAAGCAGAGCAACAGAGGAAGACAGGAGCTGTGCAATGAGAAAATAAGCTAACGGGAAAAACAATTGTAATACATGTAGTGTATTTGTGAAAAATGATTAAATTATAAAATAGCTATAACTTTGATTCTGTTTAGCCAGCAGAGAAGGCTTAGCTGGCCCTGACGGCCCACCACTGGTGTATACACGTATATGAAATAGGAACAGCAAAATGTGCACCCCAATCTCTTCAGATGTATGTGAGATGGAATTCAGCTGAAAGTAGAGATTATGGACAAGCTGATGTTTATGTTACTCGGGGAACCCACAATCCAAGACTTCAATGCTGAAGGGCCTATTGATCTGCGGTAAGAATCAGCGTAAAGATCCAGAAAACCAAATTTTGAAAGGGAGAGAACTTATGAACAAGTGACCATTTTTGTGGCATCTGTGGCAACAGCTGCACTACTGGTATTTTGTTTACCAGGAAATGAGGGTGGACACACTAACTGACGACACTTTAATATTACAATTCAGTTACGTATCAGATAAAACACAAACTACAAAATGTTTTGTTTGATTACTGAAATACAGTTTTATTTATTTTATGTCTCATTGTCTGAGCTGATGTAAAACTGCATTTTATCTTAATTAATCTAAATATAAGATGACTTAAAATGGAAACCCTAGTTTCAGTTTTGCCAACCAAAAGCTGATGCCTGATTGGCAACATGGCAACCACCTTTAAAAGTTAATGTTGAGCACTGGTTTATCAAAGTATATAATTGCATGTATAGAAGTACTTTTTCTTACTTGCCTACATTCACTTACTCTACCTTTTATTGATATGTGTGAGGTGAAACACCTGTCAGTAGAATACAATGAAGCAGCACAAACTACAACCCTAAAAATTAGCATACAGTTGAATCAACACCTCAAAGGGTTCGGACAAAACTTTGCACCTCCATAACGGTGGGGGTTATTGCAGGCTGTTGGATATGACTGCATTTGTCTTAACGAAACTGGACACTGAGTGTATGTGTGTGTATGCTAAATAAAAGTGATGATGTGTTTGGTTTATATTGCATCTTTAGAATGGAGTATGGCAGGAGAAACAAGACAGCTTTCAGGATTCAAGTAGAGAAAGGTAAAAGAGGCAAAAGTAGATTGATGCCGTATTAAACTTCCAGTGTTCATGATCAAAATCTCTTGGAATAAGATCTGTGAGTTCTGATTTTTTTTTTTCTCCATCCTCTTTCCTAGTGTATGATGCAATAATGAAGGACTCCGGGCTGAATGATCAGGAGAGCAAACACTTGGCTAAGAGAGCCAAGCATAGCCACAATGACACTGGGTAAAGGACACTCCCTGCTTACTGCCTGGTTTTGAAGACTGTCTTTCACATCAGGGCTCTAACCAGTCTTTTCTTCTAATGTACTCTCTTTTTAAATGTGCAACTAAGGCCTTACAAATCTGTGTGTACACAGTGATGACGGCAGCAGCTTAGAAGAGTCTTCTGACAGTGATGACCACGTTCTGGAGAACACTGTAAGTCTCCTCTTCTCACCAATATTAGTGATGCTCAGTAGATGGGTACCAATGATGTTCTGTGTGGTTTTAACCACCTGCTGTAGAGATCTTATAACCTGGGCTGTGCACATCCCATGCATGTTTGTACTGTTTCCAGTCAGGATGCTTTATATTGCTTCTCTGTAGAAGTTGACAATTTGGCACAGGAATTGTGTCTTCTTCAGTTTCCATAAGACATACAACCGTACTGAGAGGATAAATTATCATGTCGCTTTAACATTGCCTTATATTTTTCCGGGTCGGTCAGAGAACATGTGTGCATGCCTGTACGGACAGATTCATTGTGATCCAATGCTTCACACTTCACAGTCCAGGCTCAAAAAGTGTAATATGTAAAGAGCAATTTTGTGGGATTCAAATCAAAGCATCAAAAATTCCTCCAAGGTGCGGATTTTGGAAGAAGGGGAGACAGTGGAGTCATCTACATGGAGGGACAAGCTATTGGGGGGTTTATGGGCTCATGATGATGACTTCAGATTTGTTGCAGACGCAGGTCAGATTTGCAGTCGTTTACACAAAAGAAGTGTTGTATGTCTGAGAGGTAGGTTTTGAACCATGAGAGGCCAGTGTCTTTGATACTAAAAGAGGATTCAGGCGGGTGAGGAGGTTTGCGTGGTTGATGTGTCAAATGCTGCAGTGAGGTCAAATAGGATGAGTATATTGAGCAGACAGTCGTCTGAGGTAAGGAGATGGTGATTTATGACTTTTAAGAGGGCAGTTTCTGTGTTGTGTTGTGAAACCAGGTTTAAACAGTTCATAAAGGTCATTGAGTGGGTTTTCAATTGTGCGTTCAACAGTGCGTTCAAGCTTTTTTTAGAGAAAAGGGAGATTTGATATAGGTCAGTGGATATTTGGGATGTTAGGGTCAGGTCCAGGCATATGGATGGACGTAACTGCAGCCACTTTGAGTGAAGCTGGGAACTGACCAGTGGAGAGGGAGGACTTTATTGTGGCGATGAGTGGGCTGATTCTTGGTAGACAGTTTTTATATAAGTGGAAGGTACAGGTGGGAGTCTTCATGCCAGAGATTTGCTTCTGTAGAAGTCGGAGAGGTGCTGGTTGATAAGAGAAGTTGGAGTATTGGACAGAGAGGGGGTGGAGTTGGCAGTGGCCAGCTCAGTGTGGATAGTTACTATTTTAGTTAGAAAAATGAACTAGGTGTGATCGCCCCCTTATGGTGTATAACAACTATTCCCCATGTTCCACGTTTCTGTATTGCAGAGTAGATCAAGCATATTGCTGTGATGAATTCATGTATGAGGAGGCTTTTTTTGTTAAGGGATAGGGTGTTGAACAGGGCAAGCTTTTTTTTTTTTTAGGCTGTTTTGCATTCTGATTGGTTGAGATGATCTTGTGAGGGTGTGCAGATTGGCCACGTTCACGTGGGTTTTTTTGTTGTGATGACGAAATGAGGAAGCCCCATGGCTCTTAAATTCAGGACGATGTTGCATTCCGGGGTTAAAGACTGCGGTTTGAGTGTGAGGAGTTCAGTTATGGAGTAGTAGTGACCCACCATGCTCACTGAGACTGATGTTATTTAGCCGAGGTTGGAGATCTTATTGTGAGACCTTAAGTCAAGTCGCCAGGGTAGGAGAATCTACAGCATTGCAGCTAAGACTAGGCTGGCAAGTCAGTGAGCAAACAGGCTAGCACGCTAGTAGACTGGTTGCGGTAGTATCTTATCTTGTTGAAGCAGCAGCGGTCCGTGCCTACATGGGAAAACAACACCGGGACTGAAGGAGAATATGTCCGGGATTATACCTCAACAACGATAGGACCAGGCTTGACAGAGAACAAACAGCGCAGCCAAGTGTATTTCTCAGTTTGCGTTGGTTCGGGACTCCATCACTATCCAGAAAGGAGGGCCAGTCAAAGTGTAGTGAGAAGGCAGGTTGTCCAAAAACAGTCCAAAACATACGATCGAATCGTTGAAATTCGTTTATGATCCATGCAAAGTGTAGCCAAAACACTTATTAAGTTAGGTTAATTGATTAAATGGCTAAAAGCTGCTAGATTGTACCGCCGGGGGTCAGTTTTCAGTTTGATAATAGTAGAAATCTGGAATCCGCAGTCACCGTAGTGTTGGGAACGAAAAGCAGCGTGTTTTTGTGTTATCAGCAAAAATGAAAAAACTAAATTATTGACATCAATATAATTAGTAATGTCAGTAAGATTATTTACACAATTGTTAATAATGGCTGGGGGGGGGGGGCGACAAAACAGCTCAGACAATGGCAGATGCAATCTAGCAGTGGCACGCCACGTGGGACTACACGTTGAAGATAAATCGGACTATCAAAATAGAGGGGTAGTGTCACACGTGACCACACCTCGCCAGACCACAAAATGGCAAGAGACCATAGACATCGTGTTATCTACACCTGTCTGAGGTACTTAGCTCAACCAGTATACATGTAACTATGTGTGTGTGTGTGTGTGTGTGTGTGTGTGTGTGTGTGTGGGGGTTAGTAGAAGAAGAGAGTAAGCAAACAAAACAAAATAAATCCTTCAAAACAAAGCAGATCCCCACCACAGCGGTGACATACGGAGATTGTTACTCTATCATACAGAGACCCGACTAGCGAATTTAGCTTCGGCTAGCCGCGGCTCTGATCTTTCAACCGATAAAATAACAACTACCGACTTTGCTAGCGGTGACTGATCTATCTCAACACGGTTGTAACAGTATGAAGTACCACGAACGTAACGTGATTAAACATGCAGCCCCCCGTGTTCCGGTTCAGTTCACGCGGTCACTCATTAACGTTAAACCCGAACACCGGCGCATCTGGTTGAAGGTTGTTTTTTTTAACTCAAAGTAGAATGCTAAATGCAGCCTCTGCTCCAAGGAGATAAAGTACAGCAACAAGGGCTCACATGTCCTCTCATCACACTGTACACACTGTTTACTGTAATGACCACAGCCAGTGTACCAACAGTCCCAACAGTCCCATGTTGCTCTCAAGAACCCTGAAGTAATGAGAGGGTTAAGGTGCCTGTACCTTCAATTCAGCGGGTTGCTAATGCAGAGGTGTGTATAGATCATAGCTATTATTTTACTCTTGATAAGCTACTTTAGCCAGAGTAGATTATCATTTTCATTTAAATAATTTAACTGGATTGAATGCATATTAATTGCAAATAGAAGATGGACCACAATTCTAACAGATTTACAGTAACAGTGGAAGTTAATATTAATATTATCAATGAAAACTAATCACTTTATTTGTACAGGCGATGGTTCTCGCTACTCTTGCTGTCTTTACCTAACTACGCCCTAACTAATTACCTAACTACGCCCTAACTAATTACCTAACTACGCCCACACACCAAGCTAAACATCTTACGATGACCTCCCTGGGCCTTGGCCAATGGGAGGCCAGCGTTGCGCTTGGGTGAAGATTCTACACGTAAATGTTAAACGTTCCTTGGAGCTTGCTGTTATCTTCAACTCAGATCAGGCTGTTGGCTGAACAAGCAGGCCAAAGTATTTTCCTTTGTTCAGCGGCACATGGGGACCACAAGCACATAGTCAGACCCCAACATTAGCGTGAGCTAGCTCAAAGAGCTAAAAGCAAGCCTTGGCAGGCTGTCCGGTCTGTAGAACGTTAAACTTAAAAGGCCTAGTGCGGGTTAGCTAACAAGGTATGCCTAGTTTAAAACGTAGGGATTAAAACAACCAGGATCTAAAAGTGTAGCGTAAGATGTGGCTTAAAACTGGATAAAAATGTCAATTTCTGATGGGGGAGCGTACAAGCACACACACAACGCATGCGTGCTATATAACATTGATGGATTAGATAGGTGATTACCTTTATGTCTCGCTTACTAATAAGTTATGACAGGTTTGAAATATGTATATTAACTATTTTGATAGAGCTAGGCTCGCAATTTCCCTCTCTTCCTAGTTTTGTGCTACGGCAGGCTAAACATATCCTCTCTGTACTGGACGCAAAGAGATGAAATCGATCTGACCCTGGGCAAGATGAGCACATTTCTCAAATGTTGGACTGCTACTTCATATTATCTGCACATACCAACGTTGCCAGATGTACGATTATTATTGTATTTGTTCAATAATTTTACCCTCTTTACAATCAATAGTCAAAAATGCCATAATGTATGACAATTTGACCATTTTGTGATACTTGTAATTAGTTGTTGGCTTTAGTCTGCGCTTCCTCGTTTCAATTCATTTCTGAACGTCTGTGTTGATGGAGGTGACTCACGAATACGGCTGCTCCACATATTCGAAGGGCGCGTGCACAAGATATAGCTTTGAATACATCAGTAAGCCCAGTTTTGATATAACTTTATGCCTCTGGAACGTTTAACATTTCCCATTTGGCAAAGCTGGCACAGTCCATTTTGAGAGTGACATCTAACCTTAACTGGTTTCTGATTTTTGCCATTCACAGCCCACCAACCACATGAACAGCTCTCTTGCATCTCTCTACCGGAAGGGTCACCCGGACTCCAGCAACTGCTCACCTAGGAGAGATCAGCCTGCTGCCAGCTGTCCTGCCAGCACAGCCAACCTCCCTCCTAGTTTGGGGACGCTGGTTTCCACGGGGGGCTGGTTTATTGATAGAGGCAGAGGGCCAGAGAAGAGCAACATCCTTATCGACCTGTGTGAAGAGGAGCCAACTAATACAGCAACGAATGTATGTTTTACTGGAGGGCATGACTGTGCACTTAACAACACAGTTAACATGCTGACATTTTAACTAAGTAGGTAATAACTGTTTTGGTGGTCATGCCGTCAGTTCTAAGACTTATCTGTTGTTACCAATATATCCCGATAATACCAGCCATGCTGATATATTGAATGAATGAATTTTATTTATATAGCGCTTTTCACAGACATAACATCACAAAGTGCTTAACAGAGCAGACATTTAAAAGCATAAAAAACACAATGTGACCCTAGGGTCAATAAATTAAATACACAGAGAAAAATAAAAAATAAAATAAAAATGTAAAACATATTTTAGGAGCAGGTCTAGGACATGGGTTTACTTTTTACTCAAACGCCAGCCTAAAAAGGTGGGTTTTGAGCTGGTTCTTAAAAGTATCCACAGTATCTGCGAGGCGCAGAGTTGCAGGCAGAGCATTCCAGAGCCTCTGGGCCACTGCCTCAAAGGCTCGGTCACCACGGGTCTTAAATCGTGTGCATGTGACTGACAGAAGACCTAGAGCGTTTGACCTGAGAGTGCGGGTGGGTGAATAGGGGCGAAGTAGATCAGCTACATAAGCCGGAGCCTGACCGTGAAGTGCTCAAGTGATGGTGAGAATTTTGAAGTGAATCCTAGATGCTACAGGGAGCCACTGGAGAGATCGGAGTACGGGGGGGGGGGGGGGGGGTTGTGAGACCATTGATTTGTCCTGGTGAGCAATCTGGTGGCAGCATTTTGGATGACCTGCAGACGGTTAAGAGCAGATGCACTGAGTGATGTAAAAAGTGAGTTACAGTAGCCAATGCGAGAGGAGATAAAAGTGTGTATGATCATCTCTAATTCAGGTGTTGATACTACAGATCTCAGTTTACTGATATTTCTTAGACTTTTTTTATTTCTTATTGGTCAGGCCCTGCTGCTCTTTGCTGGGCAGTGCTTGTTAAAAATGATTGACAGATCAGTGCTGAGAGAAGGTGACCTCTATGTTGTAACAGTTGTATTGAATGTTACAGCAGAAACCTGTACATTTGACCTGATATTCTCACCATAAGCCCACGAACTGGCCTTGAGAGTAAGATTTAATTCAGGAAACATGTATTCAATGTTGGAATTTCATGATGCTTACACATGAGCTTTTTCTAATTAGCAGTCAAGCTGTATATCGGGGGTATTCAATTAAAATTACACATCTCAACATCTTGCCCTCAGTTCAGACTGGAGTGGGTATGTTTGCTCAAAAGATTCATGTTTGGTCTCGTAGTGGCGTTTCACATTGGCGCTTTCAATAACGGCCACGGTATCTGAACATATGAGACGGAGTGGTTTTGTAGTGCCAGCAGGAAGAATTAACAAATGGCTGAGTAGCATCACGTGAGATGATTTACAATGCATATAATTAGTCTGTGTATTTCCTGGACTGCTGACCGAGTGCCGTAAAGGCTAGAAAAGCTGTGCAGGTTAAAATAGAAGCGCTCTGCCAAAATGTATAATTCTCAATTATCTATCAGTTATATGTCCGGGTCCGGATAGGACAGCATCGGGGTCCGGACCGCGGTCTGCCTATTAGTGACCCCTGCTATATATGCAACATATACACAGGGGTGATGTTTTTATTTGGTGGGTTTACTGTAAACCGCAAGAAAATAATTTGGTATACCCTTACACCTGTGTATACCTTCGACTCAGTGGCGGCTGGTGGATTTTTTTTTTGGGTAGGGCCATCCAATCAATTTCAGCAAATAGTACAATTCAATGCAAAAAAAAAAAGGTATCAAAAACGCATTAGTACTTTGCAGTTACATTGTAATCATTTATTCCAACACTGACATAATAAGGACATCTTATTCATACAATTCAGAATATCTATCTATCTCTATCTATCTATCTATCTATCTATCTATCTATCTATCAATCTATTAATCTAATCTAATCTAATCTATCTATTACAGGGATTCCCAAAGTGTGGTGCGTGTGGAGCTGCCTCTAGGGGGTGCGCTAGAGGAAAAGTGTAATGGCGGTCTGATGGTGTAATAATATAAAATAAATAAAAAAAGATTATTTAAAAAGTGGGATTTTTCACAAAATAAAAACATGAATTATAAAAATCCCCTTTGTAAGATTTAAAATTAAAAACGTACAATTTAATAAATGCACTTGAGCTCCTTCCGGCAGTCTTGCGCCTGCCGCCAGTTGTACACACAAGCCAGCAGCTTGTGCAGCTAATGTGAGCTAACAGCGAACATTCATTTAAATATGCTAAACTGGCTGAAATCGGGGAAACTGTCAGGTGGGATATCTGAAGCTATCAGTAGTAAAAGCGGAGCGAGACAGAGAGAGAGAGAGAGGCGAGGGGAACGGACAGGTGCGTTGGGGAGAGACCGGGAGAAGAAATCGAGCCGGAGTCAGAGGAAGATGAGACGGAGGAGACCGAAAAGGAGGAAGGGATAGCGCAGACAAATCGGGAGCACATCGGCCCATCGAGTCAAGGTGAAAAAAGAGGAGGCTAACGCCTCCTCTTGACGCCTTGTGTAACTGAAATTTATTGAAACTTGTTGCAGTGTCACCCGTAGTTCGTTTGCTTTGTTCTGATTCAGGGATTAATATGATACAATGTTGCAGTTGCCCCTTTGTTCGGTTTGTGTTCACACTGCAACATTTAACAGCGGACTAAATCTTGTAAACTAACGCCACGCGTGAGCTAACTGTTCTCTCATTGGTCCGATTTTTATGCGGCTAAAATGGGCTCTGTTGCTTTTTTTTTTATTATTAAGGGGGGGGTGCGCGAACCCGGTCGGGATGTAGAAGGGGGTGCACGGCCTAAAAAGTTTGGGAACCGCTGGTCTAATAGAACAAGTATATTTTAAGATGCCCCTATGAACCTTGTTTGTTGGAGAAACACCCAATCAGTGCGGTGAGGAAACCTGCATGTTTTTATGACAATTATTTGTAAAGGAACTTTGCTCTTCTGAGTGGCACACCTCTCAATGACCTTCTTATTGAAGTCAGGCATGTCCCTGACAAGTTCCTTCTCCATGGAGAGCATAGCCAGAGCATTAAAACGCTCTTGTACGTTACCGTTGGCATCGAGTGGGTGGAAATGTCCGTCGTCTCGTCTGCTTGAATGGCGATAAAATCAGCGTTCTTTACTTCCTCCAGAATGTAATCCCTTACAACCGACAGCATGCAGTCCAACAGCTCATTGTTGGAATGCTGTTAACTCCAACTCTTCTTCTCCTTCATATTTTAAGCTACAGAAACCGTTCAATGACCAAAATGTTCAGCTCTTTCAGCAGAGGGGTGCTATATCTCTTCATATTTCTAACCTTTAAACTTTTTGAATTATTAAGCTTTTAGCAACTTTTTTTTGAATGGGTTTCTATGGAGAAGATTTTCAAATCCTCTTAAACTTCTTCAACTTTCAAATCCTTCAACTTCCTCATACTTTCAGCTAAAGACACCATTTCACCTTTCAAATGTTGAGAAAACTCTGAACTATTGCCGCATAATTCAGCTTTCCGATATCTTTTAAACTTTTTGAACTGCAGCAATTTAACTTTCATGATTTTTCAGCCCTTTTCTGACTTTATAATGGCTGTGTATTGCGCAGCTTAGAGTGTGTGATGTCACCGCTAGAGTGAAGAGCAGCTTGAGATTCTTGTGAAAAAAACATTTGTATTTTGCCACTGTGTCCACAATCTTCACTCTTCATGCATAATTTCTGGATGTAAAAGTAGCTAATCTTGTCCTTGTCGTAGAAAAATTACTGTGGAATCCCACAGATTTACACATTTGACACAGAAGCCGTTAATTGAGAGGAAAACCAACTTTCTGCTCCATAGAGACCAATGTTAAATTTTGCTTCAAAAACATCTTCCACAGAACACGGTACCCCATTTGTAGATTGCCAGTTAAGCCACATTTTTTACACTACAGACACAATTTTTACAGGATCTGTTTCTCAAGTCATCCTTCCTCTCAATTATTAATATCGGAGCAATAGGAGGTACGGTTATGGGAGTTTTGATGATTTGTTTGAGAGGTTCAGGCACACAGGTGTTTGCGATTGAGCCAATTAGTGATGTTGGTAAACATCCAGTCTCACAGACACACATGCACTCCACTCACTCACACACACAGTCATTCAGGTCTTGGAGACTTTTAGAGGATCCCCACACACACCCACCCCATTTGAAAATAAAAGCCGCACACATGATTTGTTGCAGCTGTTACGTGTTGCAGCTCGGCCAATCAAATATGGCTTTTTCTGAAGTTTCCTGATTCGAGTGACATTTACACACACCGCAACACAAGAGGGAGAGGCGAGGAAAGACATGGCAGAGCAGGACAATAGTCATGTAAGCTGTAAAAGATAAAACATAGTATAATCTCCAAATGAGAAAGTTTGCCAGAGATATCAGTCTCTCTCTCACTCTCTCTCTCACTCTCTCTCACTCACCCCATTTCAAAATAAAAGCCCCAAAGCGTGAATTCTAATTGAAATGCTTGTGATGAAGCCAGGCATTTAATAACTTCTGTTTGTGTGTCAGACATTATGATTATGTCTCCTCTCCCCCCCACCCAGCCCAACCCTTTCAAAATAAAAGCCCCATGGATTAACTGTATTTAAACAAGGTCAAAATTAGGTTTTTTTTTGTTAAAAAAATGAATGCTACTACTACTGCTACTACTACTTCTACTATAACTTTACTACTGCTACTGCTATTACTGCTACCATCAATATTATTACTACCACTACTATTACTTATACGACAACTGCTACTACTACTACTGCTATTCATGCTACTAAAAGTAGTAATACTACTACAGCTATTAGTATGACTGCTACTAGTACTACTGCTACATCTTCTACATCTGATACTATGTCTTCTACTACTTCTTCTAATTACTAATACTTCTACTACAACTTCTAATACTACTACAAATATCACCACTGATGAATTCTTTTAAGCCACAGAAACTGTTCAAATATCAAAATGTTCAGCTCTTTCAGGAGAGGTGTGATATGACTTTTCATATTTGTAATCTTTAAACTTTTTGAATTATTAAGTTTTTGCAATTTGTTTTTGAATTGGATATCTATTTTCAGCAATGTTTTTGCGATTCATTTCAGTTTTCAGCATTCCAACGCATTTTCAGCAGGAAATGCTATTTCTTGTTTTGTACAGTCTTCGACGTCCCTTTGAAAACACTGGCTGTCTCCAGGTGCTCCTCCAGCACACCGTCGAGGGACGCAACAAAATCCACCAGTCCCTTGAACACGCCAGGGTTGTCCGAGGAGTCAGTCTCGTCATGCCCACGCAAAGCCAACTCAAAAGCCCCACAAAACTTGACACAATTATTTTTGATAAAATATGCCGGTTTTTATCCACCTCCTCGTTGTGTTTCTTTACCGCAAGCCTTTACCGTCGTCCAGCTGGGTAGCGAGAACACGCGAGATGAGAACTAGACACGGGCACTCCGGGAGAAAAAGACTTCCGGGAGGGTCTGGTCCTCGAAGTCTTTTTAGGGCTCTGATTGGCTAAATTGTAAGTCACTCATTTATTTCTTTAATCAGTGATTGGCTAAGCTGCTTATTAGACCCGTCTTCCTTGGGCCAAATTGATCTGGCCCCAGCATGTGCACGCGCAGTAGAGACTTGCACGGGGACAGCTGAGAGGTGCACCAGCGGAGAGGACAAGCAGGGAAAAGCATTTATTTTGTGCAGAGATCCTATTTTACAAATATTACTGGGTATATTACATAGCTCAAAAAACCGAAATATTGACAATTTGTATAATTTCTTAATATTATTAAAAAACAAAATAATTTAATAATATTATGATTTTTTTATTTAATTTTTTTGTGGCTCAAGGTGGGTGGGGCCAGGCCCCTTGGCCCTCTATTGGCCGGCCGACACTGCTTCCACTACACCACTGCTAACACATATTTTACTATTACATCTGCCCTTCGTTAAGTTAACTTATCCCTCTCTCTGCCTCAAATGCGAAATTAGTGAAATACGGAGCTTGTTATGAAATAGATGCAGTTGTTGTGTTGAGTAGATTTGATGCAGGTAATGTAAAGCTGGTTTCATTCCTCAGCTGATCTGAATACCCAGTATTCAACATAAACATTCAATTCGGATGAGATCAACATGGAGAGGTTAATCTGCTCTATTTGTCATTCAGGATTGTAAAGTTAATTTGGCTCAAACAAGGTTTAGTGCCAGTGAGATGTAGGCAGCTGACATTGTTTGACTCATGCACTTACTGCCATATATTTTTTTGTCACCAGCAGACAGATGTGTCCATGCTGGAGCCTGAGAAATCTCACAAAAAGTCAAAAAAAAAGATGAAGATATCCACTGAAACTACAGAGTCTCGAATCCTGAATAAGAAAGGTACCACCATGTCTAGTTTGCCAGTCTGACTATAAAGTATAGATTCTTTACCTACTATTGAACACCACATAACAGTGTACGGTAATCCACGTTGAGTTTACGAGGAATTTTCTGTATACATGATTTCTCAGCAAAATCAAAGTCACCAGAGCTGCAGTATCCCACTCTGAAGTTTGAAGATGTAGGAGGTAATGAAGAGACGTTAACAGTAAGTACCTTTGACCTTGCTGCTTTGTTTGATGCTGTGCCAAATTTTCTTCTTTCAAACATTTTTTGAACCCTACACAGTGAGGCTGTAATTTAGCAGGGTTGAGCATATGTTATATTAGACATTTGTATTGTTTTCACTTACAATCATTTTACATTGTTACAGGAGGTGTGTAGGCTGCTGATCCACATGCGTCACCCAGAGGTGTACCAGCAGCTGGGAATGGTTCCTCCAAGGGGCTTCCTCCTTCATGGACCTCCTGGCTGTGGAAAGACTCTGCTGGCTCAGGCTGTGGCTGGGGTGAGTACAGGACAATGCTTGGGACATAGTGTTTTGTGTTCCTTGGTGCTTATGGACATCTTTCTCGTGAGGTCATGAAGCTAGAAATGGTCTACAATGGTACACAATTAGCTTCCCTTTATTCCAATGTCTCGTGTGTAATGCTGGGTAGTATGACCAAAACGTTTTATTCCAGTATTTTTTAAGATTCTGACGCTTTCACGGTATGAGCAGGTTTGATTTCTGGCTCCTCCAGTCCACCTGTCCTAAGTGTCCTTGTGCAAGATAGTATTCCCCAAAATGCTGCCGAAGGCAGTGCCATCGGTGTGTGAGTGAATGAACAATTCGATTTGATTCTGGTATACTGAGTCAGTTGTGATTTTACT